>JANIHZ010138124.1:0-11259 GCA_027478365.1 Erythroxylum rufum
TGGAGAAGATCATGTATGGATGTTTACTGTTCATGCATGAAAAATATATATAATGAAGTGTTAATAGAGGAGGACATGAATAAGTGATGTAGTGCTAAGTTTTTAAATGTAAAGTGTATAATGAAATGACGTTGTTGTTGAGGAGTTGAAAGTGTGGAAAAATGGAAATGAATGCATAGATGAAAGAGAAAGATGTTAACGCAGTAGTGAGAGAAAGCATGCGAGAAATTTTGGTTTTGATCAATTTTTATATAAGTTTGCATTTGATATGTTTAGAGGTTGTAATGGGTATGGAAAGACTAAATATATGAATTAGGAATGGAAAGAATAGTGGGAAGATATAGAAAATGAGAATAAAGAAATGAAAAAAATACAGTAGCGAGAGAGGTAGAAAACATGAGTTTCGGATTCTTAATATTTGGAGTATAAATTTGATTTAGTTTGGTTTAAAAAGCATATGGCGTAAAGAAATGCATTATCAATAAGTTAGAGGAATTTAAGTTGGAAAAGAAAAAAAAAAGAAGTCTGAGGAAGAAAAAGCACAGTGGAGAAGAAGGAGAAATTGCACCATCATGCATAAGCACGACGATGAATTTTGAGAATTTAATATGCACGATAACGATATTGAGTTTTAACAAGAATGCGCACGACGGTGACTTTGGAATTGAAGGATGATTTGCACCCTCGTGCTTTTGAGATGTTTTCCTTTTTCTAAACAGTCTTGCTTCTTTTGACCATAACTTTTTCTATAGATCTCCAAATGACTTGATTCTTGAACTAATAGATTCCTAACACATTGTTATACCTCTCCACAAAAATTGGTAGAATTCCAGATTGAATTGAAATACATTGATCAAATGAAAGTGTGGAATTTTTGGAATAGTGAAATAGGATTATCTTACTGAACACACTTCAGTACTTTAATTATATTTGGACTTATAGGATTACAAATGAGATTATTTTTAATTTGGAGTAAACTAGAGAAATAGGGCTACAAATCATCTGAAGAAGTCGAATTGTGATTCAGTCTCTATGATGTTCAATTTCTGGATGGAACTTGTGCATAGTATACTGTTTTTGAATAAGAACAGTCCAAAAATGTTTGAGGTATATATTTCAAATTACTGAACCAAATTGAGTGATTTTGGTGTCAATAGAAACATAAGACATAGAGGAACACTTTTCTAGAACAAAGTATGAAAAAATTACTTCATTTCACTCTCTAATTGAATGTGAACAGTAGACCTGAAAGTCTGTCTTGGAAAAATCAGAAGTGATTCAATGAGAAAGGAATAGAGATTTTAATGGTTTTAGTGAGGCATAAACCTAAGTATAAATTATACTTAGATGAGTTTTGATAACAAAATGACTTTGTGATGAAATTTATGGATAAATACCCGGGATTGTTATGAACATGTATTATACATAATTTATTTCATACATGTGCATTATTGAGCATTTATAATTGTGCAAATTGTGATATATGTGTATGTTGTTTGATATAGAGGAGCAACTAGAACGTTAACCTCCAGACGTTGCCAGATCTTCCAGGCATTAGCTTCGGGAGCAATTTGTGAGCATCCTAGACAGTCTCACTTAATTACTTGTTTGCTTAGATTATGTTTTGAATGATAAATGAATGTGTTTGATTGTGGATTTCTGACAGAAGGTCCGATGATTGTGTAATGTGGATTAAGATATTGAAGTGCTACTTGAATGTGAATGTCAAGACCTATATGTTTTATAATGTGATTGGTTGTGTTACATGCATTCCACTGATGAATGCATAATCAGATAATGGCAGTTGTGACTAAAGTAACCACCGATCAAAGCTTAAAGCTAAACTAGTGAAAAAGAGCGTCGAGCTCAAACAGTGATTAAAAGCCTAAGGCTCACTATGTATAATAAGCCCTGTATCCTCATCAGATAAGGGACAGTTATTAATGAGCCTGGTATCCAAAATAGATACGGGACAGTTCAGGCACTCGGTCACAACAATGTAACAATTGGAAAAGTGTCTCATGAGCATTTCATATTCATTTTTTTTATCGATTGAAATGCGAAATTTGACTATGCTCAAGTGAAAATGTGATACCTATGCAAAAGAGCAAAGATGTGAAGCATATGTTATGTGAATTGTTATGATGCATGAATTGAGTGAACCATCAATGATGGTTACTTCACTGAGTTTGCAAAACTCACCAAAAATTTGCAAATATTTATCAGGATCAGAAGAATTCCCCGTTAGGCAAACGGGAGTATATCTACTGCAGGCAAGTCAGAGATAGAGGTCGGGATCAGATTGCATCTACATTTTTATTTTCCTATTTTTGGATAAATTTGTATATTCTAAAATTATTGTACAAATGTATTTATGTTGTAATGTAATAACATTATGACTAAAGTGTTTTGTAATTATGACGGGCCCAAATGGCTATTGAAATTATGATGAGCTGTGTACTGGTTGTAACATGTGATTGAAAATGTTTATAACCGAAAGTGGGCCCAATTTGAATATGGACTTCCACATATTTTGTTTGTGGTTTAAAAAAATTTATATCGATTTTTAACTGATTGAGTGTTTTAGTATGCCACCCTCGCGGGGCACGGATTTGGATATCACCGATGATATCAGGTTCGGGTCCTGCAGGAGTGGGGTGCTACATATATGGCATCAGAGCCCATATTTACTATCTTACATGGGTGTTTTCGAAATATGTGTCAAGTTACATGCATTTTTTTCATGTCATGGCAGACAACGGCAACTGATCCCTAGTATGAGTCGCATGTGTATGAGTCACACGTATGAGCATGTGTTAAGAGTTTGAATTGATAGAATTAGCAAGAAGAATGATACTCTTTCAGAATGTGATAAAACAAAAGTTTGTGGATATTTAGAAAGGAGAAATAGTGTATGGGTAAATATGACAGACAATGATTCAATTTATTTGTGTTGGTAGTTGTATTATTAAACATGATATCAATATTGTGCTGTGATGGCATACTTTTGAATGAGATATAGATGTGAATATATTGTTGTGGATTAATTGAGGAAAGTAGAGATACGGTCTAAATGACAAGATTTAAAGTATACTAACAAAGTTAGATGAAAACAGAGTTTTCTATGATCTTGAGACGCTGAAATGGGAGTTAAAATGATTGCGTGATTATCGTGATAAAAATTTATGATTCAGTATAAGAATATGTCTTTGGAATTGAGACTAGAATTTCATAATGGTTCTAACTCTATAATTCTGAATTGATTAAGGATACATATATGAAAGATGAATAAATGACAATAGAAAAATGAGATGGAAATGAGGAAAGAGAAAAAATAAAGGGGAATGAAATAGTCATAAATGACTTAATAAGAAATGAATGATGTGTAGTAAGGAGAAAGTTAGAAAAGCATATGAGAAAGGATTTTATGTATGAATGAGATAAAGAAAAAGATGACAAATTAAATGAGAAGAATTGATGCACTCGATATGGTAGTTGACTCATTACAAAATGAGGTAGCCTCGGAAGAGGTAAATTCTGGAAGATTGGAGTAAAATTAATGTTAGTATGTTTGGTAATGAGAGGAGGAAAGTGCAGGACGCGATAGTGGCCTGAAAAAAATAGGTTTCTGTTATGATCGTATGGGGGTACCCCATTTATGGGCAAGAACAAGGATAGAAATGTTGTTCAGAATCAATTAGAATTCAAGTATCATTAGCGAATGTTATTAATTAGAGACTTGACATAAATACATCTCTCGATAAGATGTAATGATTTTGGATGTTATATACCAAGGTATTAGAGTAAATGAATTTGCTTAATGCCTTATTGAGCCTTATTATAAAGGATGTTCTAATCACATAAGTTATGGCATAAATTGATCTTATTGAGATATTATGAAAAGTTGAAATTTATCTTCTTGGGGTACTAAGAATGACTGATAAATAATCATGAAAAATAGTTGATTGATAAAGACTTCATGAGTAATATCAAGGATAGTATCAAGAAATCTTCTTCCAAAGAAGAATTTCATTGAGATAGGTTCAGTAAACCAGATGATTCAATTTAAGAATGATTAATAAAGGAACAAATCAGAAATGAGTACTTAATAAATTAAAAGGGAATATTGGAGTCCTATTCCTAACAAAGACATAGCATAAGATGTAGAATATGGTACCAAGAGTGTATGCATTTGGTTTGATGTAAAGTATCCAATTACACGAGTGGATTCATGAATTAAGGAGATACAAGCTGGATATGATGAATGTGTTACCAACACAGGAAGTTAATATTGCAATTAAATCGAAATGTGTGGAGAAACTAGAACAAATGAGCAGGCGTTAGAATAAATCCATATGAAAATCATAGAAAATCAAATGAATTGAGAAAATCATTTGACAAAAGAAGTCAAATAGGAAAAGTCAATTGGGAAATTGAAAATAACATGAGATAATACTACTTCATCAAGGAATTACATTCTTAGAGAATTACGAGAACAAATCATGGGCACAAGGAGTTTTAGGTTATATCTGTTGGAGTTAACAATGTCCCTGACAATATTATGGTATTGAAAATTAAAGTGATCCAAGTAAAACTGGATCAATTAGTGACTATGATTATAAATGATATATCGAGTGTATTCAAAAAGCAAAAAGTATATTTGTGAAACTTGAGGATAAATCTTACATATCATGAAGGTAGAAATAATTCTAGTCCGAGCTCAATAAGAGTGAGTTTTAGCTTGATTAAATAAAATGTTGGATCTTATAGTAACTGAACATGGCATATTGGGAGACCCAAAGAAATAGAGGTAATGAAGAGGTAAGAAACACCGGGGAATGTATACGAGATCCAGAGTTGTCTTGAACTAGTTTAAGAGATTCTTACTAATCTTAGCCCTTAACAAAAATGTTTGAGGGAAAACGTGTAAATCGTATCAGTGATAAATGTAAAAAGAGTTTTGAGGAATTATAACACGGATGTTAATAATACCATTTGGAATTGGAGATTATGTGGTTTATAATAAGATTTTCACATAAGAGATTAGGATGAAATCTAATGCAACATAATAAAGTGATTTCATATGCATTGATATAATTAAAGTCTCATGAGTTGATTATTTGATACATGACTTAGAACTTGCTATAATAATGATTGTTTTGAAAATTTAGAGACATTATATGTACAAAAACATTTTGGGTATATATAAATATGCGGATCATGAAAGTTTGAGACAATTGTTGAGTTTGAAATAATTGAATACGAGATTAAGAAAATAGATAGAAGTACTAAAGAAACATGATTGTATAAATGAGTACTATCTCAGTAAAGCTAGTGTTGTAATCAAATGCATTGAATAGAAAATTCAATAACAGTGTATCACAAATTTGGATATTGAGGTTATCAAATCTAATGCAATAAAGAGTGTAGAAGGTCAAGCTAGATTAGGGCAAAAAGGAAGTGTTATTAGCTATTGAAATTTAAGATCAGTTTCACATGAAAATATTAGCAAGGCCCAAATTGAGGATTTAAAATTTGTAATTCTTATTGAGTAATTGAAATTGAATCTGAATTGTTGAGTTTGAATTGGAAAATGATACTTGTGATTGAAATAAGAAGTATGTGTACCCGATAAAGATGATTGAGTAAAGAGATTGTTAGAAAAGCACATTAACAACCTATGATATACATCCTTAGGAATACATTGAAAGGGCATTTGATGGCTAAGAATGTGGAGCCAAGTGATTACATGTATAAGTTGGTAACAGTCTTAACTATTGGAGATCTTCTTAAAGCTTATATTTTGGAGTTCACAGGAATATGAAATCAATGTATAGTTCTAAGTGACTCTAAGCATAGCAATCATTATCACAGTGATATTATAAGAATATTGTATGAGGCGTTATACGACAAAAGAGTCGTTCACCCTTACATTGAAGTGGGCCAAAAAAAACGATTGGAGACCAGAATTGATTCGAGATATTGAAAAGGGTGAAATGAATTTATAATAGAAATTAAGTAGCATATAAAAGCGAATGAAGTTGGTGGGGACAACATTGAAGTTATGAAATGTAGTGAGATAGACTTAAGAATTAAGTGAATTACCACCAATGAGAAGTGAAAAAGATGAATTGTCTCTAAGAGTATCACCTTGCCAAGGTGTGCTCAGATTATGAAAAAGGATAGACTAAGCCGATATGAATTGGTCTGTACAAAATTATTATGAGTTAGTGTTATTGATAAATGGATGTCTCAGATCCATGATGTGTGATATATGAGTATGATAAGAAATATTAATATGATCTGACAAAGATGTATTATTGGCACATGAAGTGAAAATAGGGAGTAACCTGAGATATATATTGAGGAACTAGTTAATAAAGAAAATGACTAAATAAGTGATTGACATACCGAATGATTCCATTGACTACAGCCAAGTGGAAGAAAATATTCGAGTGATAACAGTTAAATGGGAAACGGAGGAGCATATGACGAAATAATACCCCTACCTTCCTGATCAATCAGATAAGAATTTCGAGGACGAAATTTATTTAAGGAGGGGAGAGTTGTAACATCTCATTACCTGCGGAAAGGCTAAAATAGTAAATATGAGTGATCAATAAGAGATTAGAAGTGCATTTTTCATGCTCATACATAATATGTCATACACATATGCATGAATAGTAAAGTTGTTGCACATGAAAATAATTGTACATGCATTCATGAATAATTCCGGGTATAATTGAATTGTAATGTGAAATTGTTGAGAATTGTGAATTTATTATATTGGAAATTTAATTGGAGGGTGTAGTTGTTAATTTTGAATTTTGGTGAATTTTAGGACTTATTCATGAAAATGTGGATTATTATTGTACTAGGAAAAATGCCAATTTGGCAAGTAAATTGATGTATGAAAAATAGAAATAGGAATCAAAAGATATTAGAGATAATTGGAATGTAAAGAGGAAGTTAATGGAACTAGTTCAAATAGAACTAGTTAGTTAGGGAAATTAGCTAAGGGTGTAAGAAATGGACAAGTGTCCATGTTTAAAGCTAATTTTCTTAACCTTGGAAAAACCAAGTGCTGTATTCTTATTTTCATCTTTCTCGAAGCTTCTTCCTTAAGATCTTTCCCAATACAGAGTTTTTCATCAAATCATTACCAAAGAGAAACCTTATTTTTATCCATTCACTTGCCATCCCAACTTCGGTTTTCTTTCACTTCCTTAAGAGAAACCGAAACTTGCTAGCTTTCATAATGATGTACGTAAATTGCATGAAGTTTAGGGCTTCGTGATAGTTAAAGATCTTGGAGTTTTAAGTATTGTGTAAATTCTTTAGAGTTGTTGATTTATGAAATAAATTCGATGAATTAACTGTCATTTGCATGATTATGGAATTAACAACCATCTTCATGAACATTGTGCTAATGAGATGAAAAATCTGGTTATAATGTTATTTAGTATTTGATGGTTATTTGTGATCAGATAATGTAGAAATGATTTTCTTGGAGTTGAATGCTCTTAGAAAACATGTATAATTAGGTGCAGAAACAACTTGCAGAAAACAGAAGTGAAGGCTCTGTTTTCATTGTATACGTGAGTGTTAAGTATTTTTAACGATGAGAACAAAATGAATTTTTGAGTTATGGAATAAGTAGGTGGTGATGTCTGGGAAGGAGAATGAATGACTTAAAATGGAAGTTGAGGAAGAAATGAAGAAGACGCAGAGGTCGAAGGTGCAGAAAAATGAGAGTGAAATAGTGTAGTAAAGTGGAGTTATACGTGGATGAAAATTTTTTTTCTGTTTCTTTTCATGAATTTTGTGAAAACTTGGGTTTTGGGATTTTGTTTATGAATTATGAGTATAATAAGAGGTGAGAAGATTGTTTAAAGTGATTGTTGGGAGGAAAAATGGAGAAGGTGCATAAAGGTTGAAAAGCAGAGAATGTGAAATGCAGAATATGAAGAGTGAAAAACTGATATTTGGTTTTTGATGATTTTGAGATTTTTGAGTAAACTTGCATAATTAGGGGTACTGTGAATGTGTTGTGGATGAGTTGAATGGAAATAGAGTAGAAAAAGTAAAAATGAGAATTGAGGTGTAGGATTTAGTGGAAGAAGAAGAAGCACAGTGAATGAAAAAGAGAAGTTAGTATTGATATAAAACTTCCTTGATTAAACTATATTAATCTAGGAAGATTTTGACAAAATTATCTTCATGAAAGTTATATATATATCTTTCTTTTAGCTTTCCATTGATATAAAGTTTGGAAATTTTGGAGTTCTGGATCAAAAGCTATGGAGGTTTGAAGAAGGGAAGAGCGACTGGGGCACAATCGCGAGTTTGCGATTTTTGAAGGAAAATCGCGATCGTGCAAACTTTCCCATTTTTTAAGGAAAATCGCGATCGTGCACATGCACGATCACGACTTTCTGATTTTTTGTTTGTGCATGATCGCGACTTTGAAGGTTTAAAGGTGATGAGTTTCAGTCGATTTTTTGGCAATATCTTCTTCGTCCGACCTGTAAATGACATGAGACTTGGACCATTGGACTCATAAGGCATTGCTCTACCTTTCCACCAAAAATTATAGCCATCTGAATTAAGTTAAGGAAGATTGAGTGTAAAATGTGGGACGGGTCGAGTGAGTGAGTTTTTAACCAAAATTTTGTCTTATTCTCTCTCATGCCCGTGAGTGTCAATTAATGGACACTCACAACCTTAATTTTCTTTTCATGCTACAGTGCTCTTCAATTGTTAGCTGTGACTTTTTTCACCCGAGAGCATTGTGCAAGCTAAACCATCTTGCTTCTTTCGACTATAACTTCTTGTTTAGACCTTTAAATGACTTGATTCTTTAGCCAATAGTTTGCTAACACATTATTCTATCCCTCCACAAAAACTGGTAGCATTCTAAATTGATTTGAAAAAGGTTGATCAAATGAAAGTGTGGGAATCTGTTGGAACAGTGTGAACTGGAATATTTTACTGAACATACTTTGGTATTTTGATTATATTTGGATCTGTAAGGTTCCAAATGAGATTATTTTTAATGTGGAGTAAACTAGAGACATAGGCTTACAAATTATATGAGAATTCGAATTTTGATTCAGTCTTTAAGATATTCAATTTCTGGATGGAAGTTGAGTGTAATGTGTTGTTTTAGTATAGGAACAGTCCGAAAATGTTTGGGGTATAACTCTCAGATTTTTGAACCAAATTGAATGATTTGGTGTCAATAGAAACATAAGTCATAGGGGAACACTTTTCTAAAAGAGAGAATAACCAAATTACCTTATTTTCATTGTCTAAATGATCAAGAATAGTAAACCTGAAAGTTAGTTTTTGGGGAAAAATCTGAAAGTGATTCATGCTTCGCATCAAGGATTGGGATGTGTGTTGATACAATATGGCAACGTGATAGCCTATGCATCGAGACAATTAAGGTCTCACGAGATTAATTATCCGGTACATGATTTAGAGCGTGCTGTAGTTGTTTTTGCTCTAAAGATATGGAGACACTATCTCTATGGAGAGACATTCCAGATATATACTGACCATAAGAGCTTAAGGTATCTATTAAATCAGAAGGGATTAAGTATGAGACAGAGGAGATGGATAGAGTTGTTAAAAGACTATGACTATACGATTGAGTATCATCCGGAAAAAGCTAATGTGGTGGCTGATGCTTTGAGTAGAAAATCGAATAGCAATGTAGCTCAGATTTAGTTATCGAGATTACCGAGCTTAATTCAATTGAGAGCTTTAAATATGGAGTTGAATCTAGAGCAGAATGAGGCATTGATAGCCACACTAAAACTGAGGCCGATGTTGCATGACTAAATATGGAGATAACTTAAGACATAAAGAGAAGGAGATTGTGGTTATCTCAGGAGAGATATATTGAACAAGTACAAGAAAGGTTCAATATGAAGCATGCCGAGCAAGTTAGCATGCCATTGGCACCTCACTTTAAGTTGAGTAAGAATGCATGTCCCTCAACAAAAAAGGAGAAAGATGGTATGTCCTTTGTTTCATGCTCATCCGCAGTAAGGTTTTTGATATATGCAATGGTATACACAAGGCCAGATATTGAACAGGCTGTTCGGATAATAAGCAGATTCTTGTCAAATCCACTAAAGGTTCACTAGGAAGTAGTGAAATATATTTTGAAATATTTGACAAGCACATCAAAGTGGAGTTTTTGTTTTGGTGATGGTTTTCCAACTTTAGAAGGTTTTATGAATGTAGATATGATCAGAGATCTTGATGCAAGAAAATTCACTTTTAGTTTTCATTTCAAGTTTACAGGGGGAGCCATATCATGAAAATCCAAGATACAAAAGTGTATGGATTTATCTAAAACTGAAGTAGAGTATGTAGCTGCAATGTAAGTTTGTAAAGAGATGCTCTAACTGAAAAGGTTCCTTTAAGAGTTAGATATGAAGCAAGAAGATTATTAGCATTTTGTGAGACTTGAGCAAAAATACTATGTATTATTCCTACACAAAGCATATGATGTTAAACAAGATTCATACAGACAAGAATAGTGCTAATATGTTGACTAAAGTTATTCCCATAAGCAAAAGTGAGCTATGTAATAAGCTTGTAGGGATGTCTCTCAAGTAGATGTTGGAGAATAACGAGTCTTTCCTATAATTAGGCTGAAGGGAAGATTATTAAGTATCTAACCTATTTTGAGAGTCACGGTGATCATAGATGCCTTATGGTTCATGGGAATGACAAACAAGTGAAGATAAGATGGATGAAGCTCATATAAGGAGAGACACGACCTTGTAAGGTGCTACACACTTGTGTCCTAAACTTACACAATTGTATAAGTAACAGGCCCATGTAGAGTGATACATGCTCATGTTCTCCACTTATACGAACATGTGAATCAATCATGTAATTCTCTGAAACTATGTGAAGAAGGACATAAAGAGCAAAGATAGACACATTCGTGTACACTCGTGTTTGTGACATGCACAAACGTGTATGACAACCATGTATCTCTTTGTGATCGTGTACATTTGTGAGTAAGGTAGTGTAAGTGACTGTGTATGATGCAAAAAAACCTATTTCATGATATAAAAGAGAAAAATATGTAAGTTTTCTATAAGAGTATAACCATAACGTTCAAAAGTGAGGAAAAATAGAGAGAGGACAAGTAGTACAGTGATAATTTGCATTTTTGTCATGTTAATTCTTTGTGTTTTATGTTCTTTTGGTAGGTTTTTGTGATGCTTTGCTTGT
>JANIHZ010138130.1:0-11258 GCA_027478365.1 Erythroxylum rufum
CCAATGTATAAGTTGCTTAGAATATGAAGATTTCATCTTGAATTCTTTCTAACTTGAGGTTCTTTATTTTTTCACTTGTCTTCATTAATGAAAACATGATTTGTGGCTAGTTTATTTATATGTTTAAATAGAGTATTGTCTTTGTTAAAGATTGATTTAATATTAGTTATGAAGTGAGATTTATTTTTGTGAAATATCTTTGAATATCTTTAATGGGATTTAATTATCCTAGAGACAGATTTGATATAAATTCACGTTTAGACAATTTGAGAAAACTTACATGTAAGTAAGCACATGCTTAGATATTAAGAGTTATATAGGTACTAGAGATAAGCTTACATATATCATTTGATGTTCAAGTTAAACCTTTCATAAAAATTCATATTCATAGAACGTAATGGGCTCCTAGGAACTTTAATTGGATATAGGGACCAATTATATAAGTGATTGTGTCTCGAAAGAGAGCAATTCTATAACCTAGAAATTTTGTTGATCCAGATTATAGAAATCTTCTAACTTTATTAAATCATGACTACAAAGATGATGCTAAAGGGAATCCCTTATCTAAACATTACTTTTATCTGAATTCTTTATTATACTAATCACTTTAATTTGTTATTATTGGTTTACTTCCTTATTTAAAATTTAAGTTATTTGGAAAATATGAGCAACATAATAGATTCACCTGGATGGAGTTTTATCTCAAGTTTAGGATGAGGATTATGTAAGGCCCCAAACTATAACTTATTAGAAATGGTATATGTTCATGAAAGTACATGTTTAATAGGTATTAAAAAATGTGATAAGAATGACAATTTCATATGACTTGAATTTTGGTATTAATGGACTATAGTTAGTAACTTGGGATTAATTAACGCCATTAGAGCATTGAGGTATTCAATTAAAAGTTACATTTAGACTAGGAAAATTGTCAAGTGATAAGTTAAGTTGGTACATAAAAATTAGTATGATTAAGCCTATGAGTTAGTGATATTTAGCATAGCTAATGCATTGATATTTGGCATCATCCATTGTGTGACAAATGGCTTGGCAAGAATGTGACAAATGACATTGTTAATAAAGTGAAAAGTGGCCTAATTAAATTGTGGCATATGGCAACATTCATTAAGTGACAAATGGTTTAATGGAAGTGTGACAAGTGGTAGCTTAAGTTCAGGACATATGTGACACATACAAAGAAGACATATGCCTTATGGTGGGAGTGACACTTAGATGGTGATGAAGCAAGTTTCTGCTAGAAACATTTTCTGTTTTGTTCTTTCTTCATTTTACTTACTTCTCTCCACCGAAACTCCCATTTTCTCTCTAACTTCTAGAACTTTTATTGGACTTTGGATTGTCATCACTTGAATTTTGGTAAGCTACTGAATCTAGAAAAAGGTTATACTAATTTTCTGTACTATTGTTATGTTAAGGCTGAAAGTTGCACATTAAACATAGGTATGTGCTGGTTGTTTGGAAGCTTGGTTTAGTTAGATTCTTGGAGTTGAATTTGAAGTTTACTGAGGTAAGGGAATTATAAACTTGTTATCCTATTATAACATGTATTGTTTGATGTTTGAAGTGGATAAAATGTGACTGAATTAAGAAAGAATTGAGGTTAGAAACTTGATTCATGCTGGATACTAGTTAGAAAGAGTAGTTCCACTGGACAGGTATAGGTATTTTAGCCACATCTTGACCTGTAGATATCCATATGGGATGATTTTAAATTCATATTAAATAGATACACATATCTATAACTTTCTTGAAGGAATCAAATTTGATTTCTGTCACTAAGAGTATCAAATTTTGGCTTGAAGTTGAGTTTCTGGATTCTGTCACAGTTTGAGAATAGTCTGTAGTATTTTGGGTATCACTTTTAAAATACTTAACCAAATTGCATAAAATTGGTGTCATTAGAAACTTAAGACATAATGAAACAATTTTTTAGAAGAATGTTTTGCCTAAATCTTTAATTTTCATTGTCAAAATGACCATGCAAAATTGACCCAAAAATCCATTTTGGGAAGAGATGGAATGAAGTTTGAATAAAAGGTAGTGCATGAATGTGCACAAGCATGATCGTGACTGAAAGGGGTCATTAAGGGGTTGCACGATCGTGACACAGGAGGATCAATTGGAAGTGCACGATCGTGCACAAACATGATCGTGACAGTGGAGGTATCCTGCTATTTTATAGCTTGAACACCCTTCACTCTTTTGATCATAACTTCTTCTTAGGACCTTCGATTGACTTAAAATTTGGACCACCAACTCCTCACACATTGATCTTCCTCTCAACCAAGTTTAATTTTCATTTTAATTCATTAAGAAAGAATTTTTTTACCAAATTTTCAGGTCTGGAATTTTGGAGATGTTATATGAATGGATAAGAGTTTGGATATTATATGACATATTAGTTTGTTTGGAAATCTATAAATATGTCAAGTTGAACAAAGTTGTATGTTTTGCAATATTTTCCTCACATAAGAATTCTGAAATGAACCTGTTTTGTTTTAAAACTATTAAGTCTTAGTTGTGGGTAAATATGCATGCCTAGAAGGGTCTGCAGCTGCTCTTGTGACACTTCGGCGTCTTATGTTATTGACACTTCAGTGTCTCCTATTACTGACACTTCGGTGTCTCCTATTATTGAGGCATAAGTCTCTCTTGTTCTGTGATACTGATCATGGTATCTCTTATATTAGTCCTGTTACCCACTTCTATAAAACGGATTACCAATTTTGTATTCTAATATATGTTTAGTTTTGATATAAACAAAGTTTGTTCTGGTTCAAATCATGTTTTGATTTGAAGGGTTTATACCCTATTTTGATATTCAGTTCTGACATTTATACATATCAGTACATTCTGATATGAGACTTAAATGATTTGCTTCAATATGAGAAATATTCTATGTTGATAAATTATGTTTAGTTTTGAAATACATTGTGTTTGAATTATGATATTGGTGAGTTATTCTTTAGAACAAATATATATTATGTTTTACTATGTTATATTATGTTTTGTGATTCATGATATTTGGATTGCTTTTGAATGTGTGGATGTTTAGAGACAGTTTTCATTATTTATCCTATTTAGTTATTCCCCACTAAGCTATATGCTTAGCACGATGGATTTGCCCCGTGTAGGTTCAGATAGAAGGGTATAAAGACTGGGATAAAGACAACCACAATGGCCAATGAAGATTGTGTTTTGTTATGAATAATGTTCAGTTTTTTGATGTTACTAACTTATACTCAGTATGATGAGATAGTTTGTATTTTGCATATATGGTTTGTAATATTTATAAACAAAAAGAAATTTGGATTTCAAGGCATCTAATATGTTTTGCGTTATGTCAATACATTATGTATAGTATGTTTAAAACATAATGAAATGTAATGTAATGTATGGTGCTTAAGTTTATGAGAATGCTTGGAATTGTTGGTATGATATTCTTTGGGTCTTGTTATGTGTGGCATCTGCATATCCTCCCAGGGGGTATGTGGGTGTTACAATGATACAATTCTTGGTTAAGGGCACCATAGCTTTATCCTCTAATTTGTTTCTTTAGATGATCTCTTTTGAAAACATTACATATGAAGGCATTTAAGCTAAGTATTCAACGAAGGGTATATTAATTGTAATTTTTTAAAGACATCTAAGAATTTATTAAAATTTTCTTTATTCTTCTTCACCTTTAACCTCTGAGGGAGTAGGATTGGTAATAGATAGGGCTTTATAGTGGATCTCATGGGCTGTTTTAGGTCAACACTGTTTAAAGATGGAACTATATCGGTTCCCTTTTGTCCACATCTTCCTCATTTTTCTCTTTAACCTTTCCCAACTTTTGCACTTCCTTTTTTCTATCAACATTATCTCCTACTATTGATTGTAATGGCTAATATTTATTCTCTAAGGGTCATCTTAGTATTACTTATAAGCTTATCTAGGCCTTTCTCGCTTACTACTTTGGATAGTTGTCTCGCTTGTTCCTCGAGGTTAATAATTAATATATAAGTAAACTACACCACTTTTTCAAGTATGTGAATTTAAGAGTCAAGTATGTCTAGTTTCTCTAATTTCCCCAATGTTGCATCTATGAAAGATATGACCTACTTTAGAGTCTCTCTATGATAGTGCTTTTTAACAGTGATACCTATTAAAACTAAGGTTTATTCTTAAACCTAGGTGATCCTATAGGTCTACCCATTCTAACTCTTTACTCTGTCCATAAAAATTTTAGGTGATTCCTTCACCCTCAATTTTAAGGATCATTTCATATAACTTAGTTTCTCCGTATAGTTCACCTTTATTGTAATTTAATCTTAACTTAACATTTATACATATATAGGAAGGATCTTATATATACCAAATTGATAACACCCGCCTATTGCCTATATATCAATTCATAAACATCTTTATTTGGTTCAAAAAGATAGAAATTTGTTATTGTTGTGCCAAAATAAGTTCTAAAAAGCTAGACTATCCTACTCGCAAATATACAAGGTAATTGTAGTCATATAGCAAGGTTCATCTTCTCAAGGATGTGAAAATGGTTCACTCAAATTAACTTTAAAGAACAACAAAAGCAAATGCAATTCTAAACATTCTATCCTGATTTGTTGACTAAAATGTTTTTAAAGAAAATAAAGCAATTAAGGTGATACATAAACTAATTTAACTAGAAGTAAAGAAATTTGATTGATCGATTTGGTGAAATCTTGAGAAATTAACTTCACTAATCATGACTAAGGTGAATTGATTGGCTAATTATCTTATTAAATTTACCAATTGGGTTCTAAAATCAATTTAAATAATAAACTAAATCTAACTTTGATATTTGACAAGTTTATCATCTAAATCAATTATGCAAACCCAACTAATAATTACCCCTTTAAGTTAATATTTTTCTAGTTCATAACTTAAGCGTTTATAGCTTCTCGTTTTAATATTAAACTTCTTCTCTCAATTCTTCGTTTAATACCAAAAAGATTCAAAGTTTGGTCACATTATTACATCCAATAAGCTTAGAAACTATAGCAAATAATAAGACACTAAAATAGTCCCTTCATCATGCATAATCAACTAAATTAGCTACATTAATTCTCAAGAACAAATAATCAGCCTATAATGGAATAAACGTAGTTCCTCATCTTCAGATACTTCAATCCGATGCTAACTAGTAAACAGAAAAATGTAAAAGTGAGGAATAGGTTAAATAAACTATAGATGGACTAACCAAGCAACAAAGCAATAAAGATAAAATAAGTTCAACAGAGGGAAGACAAATGAGTTCAGTAGCGGAAGATGAAACAAAAATGAACAAACAAAATGAAAACTCTCGGATGAAGAGGTTTGTGGTGAATGTCCTGCCAAGCTCTGGTCAGCTCTCTCTTTCTGCCTCTACTCCAAGCTCCACCTCTCTGCTGTTTTTCTCTCTTCATTCACCAACTGTGTGTTCTCTGCTATTTGTTTTCTTTCTCCTCTCTTGGCCTCCAACTTCTCTCCTTTTCTTCTCATTCTAGCCCCCTTTTTCTTATCCTTTCTTTCTATTTATCCAAGATTCTAGGTTTAGGTTTAAGTTTTTAACCCCACAGTCAACCTATATGTTTTAGAATAAAAAAATTAGTGCAAACAAACTATCATACTTATGACTATGGAAGTCACGGGTGGGTGTGACTCCCTTGTCACACCTATGACTATGGAAGTCACGGGTGTGACTCCCTTGTCACGTAATTTTCATGTAGCATTTAATTTCATACAATATTCACAAAATTCTCCATTCGACATTCAGGCAACATTCATGCCATTTTCACTCAATGCATCTCAAATTTGGATTAAAACATAAGAATTTATAAGCAAAATCAAGATATAAGGGCTAGCAAAACTCAATAGAAATTAGACACAACAATTCCCCCACACTTAAACCATTCTTATCCCCAAGCAAAATAAATAACGCTAGACTATATAGGAACAAACAATGAAAACAACAATTTGCCTAAATAACAGTTAAAGATGCCAAAAACTATTTCAATAAACTCAACCTAAGAACTTGAAACTCATAATATTCCATGAACAAGCTATTATCCACATACTTAGCCAAAATTAACAAGTACTTCAATTCAAAGAACCATTAACAATGTGATAGACACTCACTCTCCTCTCCATTCTCTCAAACATTCAAAGTTAGGATATATTCACTCATCATTCATTTCATGGAAGGCATTTACTATAGGCTTGCTTACTAATCCAGTCTCCACCACTCATATCAAACATAAACATCAATCTGAAGGTCTTGATTATAGTTCTAATAGGGTTAGGCTATGGGTAGGAAAAAGGAAAACCAAAGTTTAAAACCACATAACTAATTGAGCATTTAAAGTAATGTAGCACAATAAAGCATAAAACACTCAACTCTTACCTTTCGATTAACAATATTAACAGTCCCCACCCCTCTCTCTCTCTTTTTATATATATCTCTCCTCTTATGTTTTCTTGTCTTCCTTACTTTTATCTTTTTTTTCTTTCTTTCCTTTTATTTATTTATTTGGAACAAGGTGATCAATTTTAGAAGAGAAAAATCTAGAGGAGAGATACAATTTATTACAAACATATTTATTCTTAACTCAAAAGCCAACTATATATTATGATTCTTAACTCAATAGCCAACTATATATTTTGATTCCCCTATACTTATTCAAGCAATTATTCTCTAAACCCAATCATACCCATTCAAATGCTCAAATCATCCTTATTGTAGGTATGAGGAAAAAGATAAATAATCAAGTTTAAGGCTAATATTTGGGTTTAAAGAAATAAATGGTTCATGTTAAGCTTAAAGGAGGCTCACTAAGGGCAAAATTATGGTAGCTTTTTAAGCAAAAAGGGTAAATCCTAATTTCCTTCATCATTTCAGTGTTTATGTAAGATTACGTGATCTTAACTGGTATTTACAAGTAGGTTCTATAGTTCCTTAATTATGAAAGATCACTTTCAATAAAGAATACTTGAGTTTGGTGTTTAATATTTCAAAGAGGCTCAAATTCTTATGAACGAAATGTGTCATTCATCTATCACAACAAGCTAATGTCCTTTAAATCAAAATTCAAGTCAATCAACCTAAGCATGGAAGTATACTTATTCACTCATATTATAAATTTCTAATCCCAATCAAGTTTACTTCATGACCATGCATCTCTAACTATTAAATCGGAAAAAACACATAATGCACACATTTGTTCAAATTAACTAAACTACTACCTGTAAGGTTCAGGTCATGCATCTCATATATAATATATATCAAATATATGTAGCGGAAAAAAAGACAGAACCTCAAAATCTAGATCTACTCATGCATATAGATATAGAAAACAAAAGCATGAAATGTAACATGTTTATATACCTTTTTGACGATCTCCTTTGTTTTTTAATCTTCTCCGCGTTGGGTTGTCATAAACCACAACGATCAATGTAGACCATATCTAATGAATGTCCACACGAAGATAGAAGGATGAAACCTCACTAGGAGATGACTAGAATTCTTTCTTTGTGCTAGCAAAGACAAGAACTCTTGTGACAGTTAGAAAGAAAAGAGAGTGTGTGTAAGAAAGAACCTTTCTTTCACTTGTGTCTTACACAAGATGCACAAAAATCATCTCTATTTTCTACACCATTTTGGCCTCCCATAACCACCATCACTAATGAAGAGTTATGGGAAGCTAATGGTCATGAATAGCATGCATTTATGGAAGTTATGGGAAGTTAATGACCACGAATAGCATGCATTAATGTAAGTTATGGGAAGTTGATAACCATGAATAACATGCATTAATGGAAGTTTTGGGAAGTTAATGACCAAATTGGCAGCTAACAACACTTATTTCTAATCTATTCCATGCAATGTTTTCTACCACAATCACATCGCGATACAATCCTAAAAAACTCTCTCATATCTTGAATCACCATTCAAGACCACGTTACTCATCCTTCAGATCTCCTATATGTGTGACCTAATAGGTTCCCGGTTATGTTGGCCTTTTGAATAAACATTGAATTCAAGTAAGTTAAGAGCAATATTTAGCAACACGTCATGACCTCCAATTGACCAAAAAGTCAGTAGTTTGACTACAAACCCTTCCATACCCAATGTTTCCATGTAATTCGTCCTTTCACCATCTATACCCCACTTGGTTCAGAGTATGGTTAAATTGTCAACTCCCACTAGATTGACTACGTCACATCTAGTCCAAGTGATATTAAATCTTGTCCTGAGGATCTCATAACTCTATCTATCATTGAAGACTCTCTTTATGACACATATCTGCTATGGCTAGAGACTCTCGAGTAATGATCCCGACAAGAGGCCGTAGTTGTCATCTCCTTCTATCAAGAGTGGTGAATCCTTTGTTGGCTACTCAATTACCTCTAAATACCTTCTCTGAGTAACTCAAGCTGTACCTAATCACCACCCTATGAGTAACCCCTAAAAGGCATTGATGAATGGAGTTAAAGCACAGGATCAGCATCCAGGATATCCTTGAGCACCTCAAGTCAATACTTACACCATTGCTATGATAAGACTATCATTGACACTGGAATAGAATATCCATATGATTGTCTCATAGTAGGTCAATCCAATATATTTACTACCCTTAGTAAGCATCCACATGTTAACTTTAAACAACTCATGTCTACAGCTTATGAGATCTACTGCTTGATCCAATCAAGGAGTATAACATATGCTAGTCTATCTGGATTAATGACATCCCATCTCATTAATCCTATGACTAAGGAAAGTTTAGATACTAACATAATTAAACATGATAGGAATCTCATTATCATGATCTCAACATGATTTCCTGCATGCTATGTTTTGTATCAAGGACTTCATTAAATCAATTTAAGAACAACATCAAATCTATAAACGTATGAAGATCGAAATAATGAAAAATATTTTTATTAATCATAAAAAAATTTGTACAATAAGTGCTAAAGGTGATTGCCTTTAGAGGACTTCTCTAACGCTACCCCCTTTCCACACTTAAATATCACATTGTCCTCAATGTGATAAGAAAATAGAAGAGGGACCTATGATTAAAAAGAAAACAATCCACATAAGGACAAAAATTAAAATAACAAACAATAAAAAGAAAGAAAGGGTAGAAATATGATACTAAGGTGGAGGTGGCAAATGTCCAAAGCTAGCATTCAAATTGGCCATGAAGTTTTGGATCTTAGCCAAGTTAGCTTTAATGTTATGGATCCGATTTGCTTATCGTTCAAACTCTCTAGTTTAGGTTACATGCTCTGTGAATTGGGCTTGGAAAGCACTAAATTGAGTTAGCAATGATTGGTAATCCTCGAAAGTAGTTGGAGCTGACAGAGGCATTGCTTTAGTTAGCCAAACATCAGCTTCTTGTTTAGCTTCAACTTTCGCAACTCGAGCTTGCTTTCTGCTTGAGGCTTCCTCCGTGCCATCATTGATAAGAACAAAGTGATCACCTTGCATTCTTATAACCTTCATAGACATCAAGGAGTGTAAGTCGAGACTCGAGTTGCTTGGCACGAGCTGCATCGGAGTCCTTCCGGTGAGTAAACCTAGATGAATGTTCTAACTATGATTTTGCTTGCACTCGCCTTAGCCACTTCAATTAAATGTGTACATAACTAGATCCCGGAATTAAAAGGCTTAGCATGCACATACACCCCAAAATAAATAATTCAGCTTTAGATACTAACCCATTACTATCTCCTCTATCGAAAAGTGTAAAAGTTAAAAACCGATGGAGATAGCGAAGGGCAAGGTCTATTAAGGTAGATGATTTGGATCAACTTGGGGAAAACACTTTCCTACTATTGGTTACTTAGGTCCAAAATTCTCTAGCCTTAAAATCTTCATGATGTCCAAATAAATCACTATTAGGAAATCCAAAAATAACATTAAGCACATCCAAAATGATTACGTGAGACACATGTATTAATCAAAAGTTTAGACTAGCCACGGTACCCAAAGCAGTAATTTCATTGGTCACTTCTAAAGTGGATAGAAACTCTAAAGTCAATTCTACATATGAATTCTTCCTAAATTCATAAAATTTATCCCAACTTACATTCTGCAATAATTTATGAATGCGATCAATTATTCATAATTCAAGAATTGCTCTAGAATCTACAAAGCGGTTAGGAATAATTGCACAGGTCTTCAGAATTGCGTACCTTTTTGGGTGCTCTCTAGTGTGAAAATAGAGGAACAAGATACCTGAATTTTGTATCGGTTCATTGCGTGGTTAAGAAGATGAATCTCAGTGGCGTCTTATCCTTAGACCCATATCTGTCTTTGTAGTGGTGCTCATAGGCATGCAGATGTAGGCTTACGGGCGTGCAATCACAGGGAAGGAGGGTGTATGGTGGCGTCAGCTACAGGGATGGAGGGTGTGCGACAGCTGGGTAAGGAGGGCGGCAATGTTGGTCAAAGAAAAGGGGGACGACTTCAAGATAATAGAATAAAAATTAGGGTGGGAGATTTTTAAAAGGGTTATTGGGGAATAACTTGAGTCACCCCTGTGACTCCAAGGTGTACGAGCATGACTTCAATTTTTATCTATTTTTTAATTTTAAAATTAAAAGCAAACACACTAACTAATTAGAGAGTCAATAACAAATAATTGAAAATAAAAAAGGAATTATATGGGTTGCCTCCCATTCAACACTTCTTTAACATCTTGTAGTTGGACGCCTTAATAGTCAAGCTTTAGATGGGTCGCTTGGATTGAGTGATTCTAATATTTTCTTCTCGATTGCTGATTCCCAATATGGTTTCACTCAATGGTTGTTCACTTTAAAGGTTTCCTTCATTCTTGGATTCTCTAGTTCCACAACTCCATATGGAAAGACCTTGATTACTTCGAATGGCCCACTCCATCTTAATTTTAGCTCACATGAAAACAAGCACAACTGAGAATTATACAACAAAACTTTCATTCCAGGTGTTATAGACTTACTGACAAGGCCTTTATCATAAAGGAATTTTGTTTGTTCCTTGTAGATTCTTGAATACTGTTGGGCCCCACACCCCACATTTCGGTGTTTGGGGTTATACCCCGGCATGTGTTTGTGAGTTATACCACAGCACCAACCTTAATCAGTATTGTCCTCTTTGGCCTTGGGGATTTTCTGGCACTCGAACCCAAGACCTCAAGGTTTTGTTCCACTTAAGATGGCTCAATGGTGAGAGGTGTCCACTTAAGTGG
>JANIHZ010138177.1:0-11252 GCA_027478365.1 Erythroxylum rufum
GATGTTCATGAAATATGACTTAAGTAAGTTATGATAATGATCGGAAATAAGAATTGTGTATGCATGAGAATTTTAGCATCGTAATTTCATTGACTTATATTCACGGGCATGACAAGTATTAGTACGCACATGTTTTATGGCACAAGGGGTTGGGCTCTGGAGACGGGGTCCAACATATTTGGTATTAGAGAAGAAGCGATTTCAAGGAACCATGTTCACGTTTGACGATTATTTTGTCAAGAGGTTAGATTACGGTAACGGGATCCAATAACTGACATCATTTTACACTATGAAGCAATAACTTTTTATAGTTGACTACTTTTATTATAGTTTAAAACAGCTGACTGTTTTCCATAGTGTAAAATTGAAAGGATCCATCTTGGAGTTCCCTTTTTGGAACCCGAGTGAAGTCTCCCAGCGACCTCACGGTAGCCCTCCAATCGTTATCTAACTCAACCGAAGGTTTCTCGTAAAGCCAAGTCGTTCAACTGTTAAAAGAATTTTATATTTTAAAAGTTAAAAGCGTAGAAAATAGTGAGAAATTTTTTGAATCATTCTATTAAAAATTTTGGTAGCACAACGACTGCATTTTGACATTCTCAAAATTTTCAAAAGCCCTGTAAAATTTTAAAACACTTATATATTCACAACAATTTCTCAACTACAAATTTTAACCTTGAAGTCCACTCACAAGCAACTCCAAACAAATAATTCTCAACAATCACTACAATAAATTTTTAAAAAGCTAAAACATATTCATGCATTTCATTTAAAAACAATTATAAACATCCATTCTTTACATAAATGTACATATCAACATGACACAAGCACAACAACACCCGATGATACAACTAATCCTGTGGTGGAGTCCCAATTACTGCAGCACTTATACGCGTACTTGGGGTGATTTGTTTGAAAAACATAAAATAAGAGTGAGTTAAACAACCTCAGTAAGTGTTATTAGTTTACTAAAAATTTAAACTTTTCATAACAACACAACTGAAATATTATCATACAATCATAAAGCTCATGGTAAAGTAATTGCCATAACAATTCACTTATGCATCATAAAATCTGGCAATCTAATAACAGGTCGTAAAACACATCTTCATTTTTTTGAAATTACTATTTCAATTTGCCTTTTGAAATTAAACTCATAATATAAGAGTTTCCATTTTCCTTTTTCCTTAATCAATAAATAGTGGTGACAATACATTTTCTGAAAACTTTATACTAAAAATAAGTCAACCACTAGAATTGGTACCATACGGTGCTTCTCAAATTACTTTTAAAAATAAATAGTGACGGTATTATTATTTCATGACTTTTTTTTACTCAACGTAGTCCACCATTAGTTTCTTTACCATACGGTACACTAGGCCTAAAGTCACGGAGTTGGTTATGCATTACTCACCTGTAACTGGGTAATCACTATTTATGGAGTTGGTTCTGCATCGCTTACCCATAACAAGTCACGAAGTTGGTTCTACATAGCTTACCTGTGACTGGTTAACCAATATTTACAGAGTTGGTTCTATATCGCTTACTCGTAATAGGTTATCACTATAAATGTACCAGCATAATAACATGTATAAAGCCTACCGATGTACCATAGGCAAAATCAACTTTTACATTTACGACTCATCTTATTTTCTAAATCAGAATTTAGTCATATAAAACAATTAAAATACAATCACAACTTGCTAGTCTCCATAAATAGAATCCATTTGCATAAAATCAATTTAAATAACACTCACATGTCATCAATTCTTTCGCATGGAATTTAGTCATATAAAACAATTAAAATACACTCACTATTTTACAAAATTATCACCAAGCACACTCATGCGTTCAGTGTCTCTCCTTTACCTATACAAAATACATTTTGCTTAGGAATTTGATTCCAAATTGGGAAAAAGACATTAAAATTATAGTTCGCTTTTATCAAATTCGAGATTAGTATTTAATCGCGTAACACGTATGCTAATCATATTTTTGCTTACTTCTATAAGCTAACCAATTGGTCTCCGTTTCTAAATATAACTTCAAAAGTCATTTAAATACCATATTTCACCTATTCTAACTTACTAATTTCTTTAAAACACAATCTCACCCAATTTAATTCACCATATCATAACCGTGTATAATGAGTCACGGTTGTGACCCATGTCCAAAATCCATACCTCCATTTGTCCTTTAATTTTTAGATATCAAACATTCAAATTAGGTTTTGAAGTCTTCTAGACATTTGTTCCCCTATGTCTCTAGTTTCCATATAATCAAAAATCATGCCATTTAAACTTCTAAATCATGAAACATGTGCCAAATATCATAAGCTATTTCAACATAGGGATATTATCAAGTTACCATTTTCAATCCCAATTTCCAATATTATTCATCCCAAATTAGGTCTAGGTTTCTTCTATAGAATTTCAGTACTATGTCTTAGGTTTCATTTACAATTAGAATCACCTAATCTGGAAATTTTTAGGTTGAGTTATGGTCAAAACAATAGGACTGGTTTAACTGAAGTGAGAACTTGTGACAGAATTTCACTAAACATGACTATCTCTTATCATATTAAACCAAATTGACTTTTGGATCATATCACACTAAAAACCATAGGCATGGCAGATTCTCTCAAGCTTAATTTCTTCATTAATTTTCTTGTTTTCAACCCACAAATTCTTCTAAACTTATTATCTAATCTATGGAAAGTTAAAATCACCATTGATCTTACACAAATCCATTCCATGCAAAACCCACAAAACTAGAAATTTAGGTTAGGAAAACTTACCACTTTCTTTTAATCTTTTGGACAATTGAAGAACATTTAGTCTTGATGAAGCTCTCTTCAATTCATGCTGTAAAACCCATCAAATGATTGCTTCCTTCTTCTCCTTCTTGGCCACGAGTCACCCTGCCTTCTCTTCTTTCTCTTCTATTTTTTTTGGTCTCCCACTATCTCTCTCACTGTCACTACATTTTTCTATCAATGGCCAGAACCCACTCTTGCTTCTCTCTTATTTTATTTTAGTTTTTGGGCTCTTTAATGCCACTCTCACGGCACTCTCACAAAATTAAGCAAAATGTCTTAAGTTTTGCTTTTTTTACTCATTTAATGGATTACACATGTCACCTTCCTATTGTCATCACTAATGATTCATCACACACATGTCATTTTCTCATTGGTTATCACTAATGACTCATCAATCCACTAATATCATGTAAAAAGACCAAATTATCCTTAATGAGTACAAAAAGACCAAATTGCCCTTTAATGCATTTAATTTACCAACTAACCGAATTAAATCTGGAAATTATTCCATAATTGCCTTATCAGCAAATTGACCATGAAATACTCTAACTAGGATCAATACTTATTGAGTGGATACTTTTAAAAATTTTGAATGGGTTTAAAATCATCAATACCCATTATTTTCCAAAAAGGGCATTTTAGTCCAATAATTTCAAATTACGTGAATGCTATTCAAACAACCTCCATTTTGACCCGTTTCAGTTCCTAAGGACTCCAATCCTAATTTCATAGTTTTTCATCATATTTTAAAATTATTAGGTAACATTTTCAATTGCTCGAAAGAATTTTTAGATTGAATCTGGAAATCATTGAATGTCACCGAAATCGTCCAGATTTCATTCAAAAGTGTCTAAATCCTTAAAGCACATTTAAGACTTTTAAAACTTATTTGAGCTCATTCCATAGCATTTTAGAGTTTTTGAAAATTTTTTGAGAAATTTTTGGTTGAGTCCAGAACTACCTCTGGTCTATTCGTGATCTCCGTTATAACCTTAATAATACATTTAAATGCTTAAATTACTCTAGTATACCATAAACAGAACATACTAAATAAAATGCATGTACAACACATTACATAGTATAATAATCGAACTAGGATATTACAAAAATAATGTTATTTTATACTATGAAGCAACTACTTTTATAGTTGACTGCTTTTATTATAGTGTAAAACAACATCATTTTACACTAGGTTATATCAAGTCCTCCTTCCTTCTACTTCGTCTGTTGTGCTACGTTCTCCTTCTTCAATGTTCACTTCTTCAATCTTCTACTGCAGGTATGGAGTTTGCTCCTTGCCACTATCTTCTCTACTTCTCCAACTCTCTTCACGAGTCACATCTGCCTCTCCTTAAGTTGCTCCTCCTCCCTCTTCCTGATAAGATTTCTTTGGTGACTACTATGACTGCTTTCTATGTTTTTTGGGTGGCTATATTTCTCTTCTTCACTACTAGGAGTTGATTATAAATGATAATAAACACTAACAATCCTCAATTTGTTCAATTATGGAAGTGTCTTGGTAAGTACATTATGTCTCCTTGGCTAGACATTGTCTAATGGTTTCTATTTTCAAAGTATGAATTTCCATATGAATAAAATATGTGTGTTTTTTGGAAATATATACATAAACTCCAATGCATTACAATTACACTCCAAAATTATTGTTATGTTTAGGATATTTTAGGTGAAGTTAAATTTAAATCTATTCTTTTTGGATTATTTGAAATGGAAGTCATGAATCTGAAGTTATAATTTTTGAATGTGCTCATTCAAATAAATAATTTAAACTCTTGAGACTTTCTACTTCTTATTTGCATATCTATTCATTCATTTAGTTTCAAGTTGTAACAAGGACCAAAGGAGTATAATAATACTACACTTGCATTAAATGTTTTTAACATCTTTTAAGAGTAATGCCTTTTTTTATGAGACAAAGAAAATAAAGCTAAAAAAAGGTATACAATGGATATATTTAAGGAAATTATATTTTCAAAGTTTGATAGTTTGGCCATGGAAAGGTTTGTTTTCCTATAAATTTTAACCTAAACCTAAATATCATGTTGTCACTATATGAAAATTTACCTAACAAATCAAAATCACGATAAAAATAAAAAAGAAGATAAGTCATTATATCATATTCCTAGCTACCTTTTAAATTTAATTATAGATCATTAAATGCCACCATTCAAATACTTTTTTAATTAATGAAATTCAAAATAATGATATAACTGTAAGTTCATTAAAAGAGGACAAATGATACATCTACAAGTTTATTAAAAATAAGCTTTGAAAGTTTTAATTCAATAACTATATATTCTTTAGGATTCATAATAAGAAGCTTAAGTGCACAGTGTGAACTACTTTACTCCCAACTAAAGCCTTTTAAGAATTTTAAAAAAAGCCTTTTGGGATTTTTTTTCTTTTCTTTTTAAAGACTACCTATAAATTTGATAGCACAGTAGGAGCCCAATTCCTATATCGTTCATGTTTAGTCACTCCTTTATCAAGCAATTACATGTAAATATTTGATATTATTTTGGTTCACTCTGCATTCTCCTAAATATGTTGATGACCGTTGTGTTTTTGTAGTGTTGTTTTTCTTATTTGTTTCGTTTGTTTTTGTTTAAAATTGAATAGACATATATTGATATTTTGTCATCCTCCATATCAAAAGTATGTACTAGAACATGAAGAACATTGGAATGAAAGCCAACATATGTCATTAAGAGTCTTTACTAATTGATACGTACAATATGGTTAATGGAATATTCATAAAGCCTAATTATTTTCTGGCCTATATGTGTATGCCACACATAGATGATGACCAAAAACAAACCATTTGTTTTGTTGTGGTAATGATATTATTTTGTTTGCTACATCACCGTTTACATTTACTTTTAGAATGGAGATGTTTATTAGTTTTATCAATTTACTTACATCAACAAGTGGCAATAAATTTTGATGTAAATATTTTGGTTGGTACTGTTATTAATTTTATACACTAATTCTATTTTCTTAAGTACTTACATGTCTTGATTTGGAAATTATTGACCCAACGAGTCCCATTATTTATATTGGTCTTGTCCATCTAATATAATTAGTTTGAAACTATGAATGTTATATAAATATCCCTCCAAAAATTCAAACAATCAAAATTTAATTGTTAAATGTTTATCAAAGTGTACATACACATGAAAATATTTGTGAATAACTTGTATAGTCATATATTTTGATTTTTTCAGATGGAGAGCATATTCCTTCAATGGAGAGTTCTAATTTGGTACTAAAGAGTGTACCAGCGGAGACTTCTAATCTAGTACCAAGTGAAGAAAGAAGTGCACTAGGTACATTGATGTTTGAAATCACTTCAATAAGGCTAGATTAATGGATGGAGTAGAGAAGGATGAAGGTAAATATTGTCATAAGAAGTTAGTTGGGAGTTTAAAAGGTGGAACCTTTCATTTAAGGAGACATATGGATTCGTGTAATAGAAAGAAGATTGTATCAGGAGGTCAAACATTTTTTATCTCCTAACCTAATAAGAGGGAAGAATGAAATGATTGAGCTATTATAGGTATCCTAAATTAATTCCTAAATTCTTACAATTAAACAACTATAATAGAGGGAAGTATGAGTCAATTAAACAAATGTAATAATGGACTTTGATTAATTGGTTATAATGGGCCTTAGATTAAAGGTTGGAGAGGGAAAATTATAGGATAAAACCATATATATTTAATAATGCATTCCAGTAAAGTGTACAGATAACAATATGAATATGACCAAGTATTTATCTAACAATCTACCATCAATGCAATTAATTCTATTCCTTATTTTTTCTTCTTTTTCTTATTTTTAAAAAACCAATAATCAATGGGAAGCCATGATACAAAATTAAACTAAATAAAAAATGAGCAGCTTGGAAAACAAAATTTAATGAAAAGTCACATCTAATACCCTGGTAGCTTAAGAATATCTTATTAAAAACATATATTTGGGTGATAGGGTATATTATAGCATAGGTTTATGGTGTGGGTCTAATACACCAAGAAAAAGGGATCTTAAAAATGGCTTAAAGGGGTTGAACTAGGGATAATTAAGCAAGGTGGCTTTTTAAGTTAAGTGCCTAAAACATGGAAGTTCTTTATCATATTCAAGTCTCATGCTATCATAGTAATTCAAGTTGGTTAAATGCAAGTTCTAGAGGCATCCAAGTGATAGAGAATCAAAAACCAAAGAAAAATTGGATAGATATAAGATGTTATATCCTTTGACACTTAAATGCTCACAAGTTTCGAATAAATTCACCTAATCCTCATGCAATACATCATCAATCAATTTTCTTGCTTTGTTTAAGTGCATACATTAGCTATTTCAACTTATCAATGTGTTTAACCTTCATCTTAATCAATTTTAGTCTCAATTTGCATATATAGTCCAATTCATTCAAAATAGTTTAGTGTAAATTTGTTTGGAAAATATTAGTTCATCAACTTCTAATAACATTAAGTATAAACAGGACAACTAAAGTGCTTAAACATCATACAAATGTTTAAAATATCATAAAATTAAAACAAGGAATAATATCCACACCCTCACACCTATTTAAAACATTTTCCTAAACGTTGAAATTGAACCAAAAAAAAAAGAGTAGATAAAAAGAGATTGCTTTGTTTCCAATTTAGGTTGATGGGAATGAATGACATACTTATAGAGAAGGTGGAAGAGGGGGGTCAAAATCTCAAGTATAAGAAGAAATTCATCAGATTGTGTTCCATACCTACATTAGATACAATTTACCCTCAATTTTTTTTAAGTCAAGTTGGGATAATCAGTTGAGTTGGCGAAGAGGAAGGGACATCTTCTTAGGAATTGGTAGTTGGATGTTTGGTAATTGAAGGTTTATCATGTTTGAATGTTCTCGAACTAACAAAACTAGTCCAGGTGGAGAAAATTAAAGTTGCCATTGGGTTGTTATGTGATGATTCCCATTTTGGCTAAATAATTGAGATCCAAGGGTTCTGTTTCACAAGCAATGTGCATATTAGTATTGGAAAATTCAAATAAATCCAAATTCATAGCTAGTTGTATGATGTATAAACCTAAGTTTAATGGGTTTTTTTTAATCATAGAATAAAAAGATGAAAAGTGAATTGCATATAATTAAAGCATCTAAAAATGTAATAATTAATGACAATCATACATTATATGCATTAAAATATAAAATTGAGACATTGAAAAAGGAGGTCAATGTTCTTAATAATTTATTATTTAAAATCACTAAAAGGAGAAAACTAGAAACATGCTAGGAGGTTAAAAGAATTCTAATAATAGGCATAAGATTAGGTATACTTATGAGAGTGTACGCAACACCAAGATTACATTTGTCAAGGAAAAGCATTTTCATAGAGAATATACATTATCGAAGGTGACAAATGAACATAGAGTATCCATATCTAAGCATATGTAGAAATCATATGTGCATGCCATGTACACTAGTGTTTATTATATAATAATAAGATTCATGCTTTCATGTATGGATCTCCATCTAGGCCTATAACTCAATACTCTTAAGGGAAGAATAGGCATAGCTTTTATGATAACATGTAAACCTACTCACATCCTTTTAGGACTTAAAGAAGCATACACAAAACTTCCATTCATTGAAGGCATCATATATATAATCAAGGCAGATTTTTCACTACTTTAGAAGAACATTCAATACCTTTAATATCCAAAGAAATATTCATTTTTATGCATACACATATAGAAGTCCGAGCAATGCATTTATACATTAGCATTACTTATATAATATTGTATGTCATTTTTTGTTAAATATGGACATGTTAATAGATTTTATTTCCTTAAACAAAAATTAACAAGTAAACCATGAAGTGTAGGTTGAAAAGAAGAAGGAGAAAATAATTAAAGACGCAAGTTTATTTGGGTATTAAAACAAAGTGACAACTTAATTGTATATAAAAGGAATAAGAGGTCTTATTCCTCTCATCATACATGGATGATAATTTTTTAGCAAGAAACGATTTAGAATACACCACTTAATAATGTTTCTCTTATATAAAGGACATGAGTGAGAATGACTACATTTTAAGAGTCAAAATTAATAGAAATTGGTCTAAGATAATTCTAATTTTTCCTAAAAAATTTTATTAGAAATAGTTTAGAATGATTAATATGTAGAATGTCAAACATATTGATACTCTAATACATTAAGGGTATATTCTTAACATTGAACAATATCATATAACTAATGAAGAAAGAAGTAACGGTTAAGATTACTATAAGCTAATGAAGTTAGATTTCTATCATCTATAATGATGTGTACTTATCTAGTATATTCCATATGGTTGGGATGGACAGTAATATCATAATAATTATAATGTTGCTCATTGAAAAGTAGTTAAAAGGATTCTCATATAATTGTAAGGGATTAAGAACCTTGCCTATATCATTAGGGAGGAAGCTTTAAGTTATTTGTATATAGTAATAATGATGGATCTTTAGGCAAAGATGAATGAAATGTAACCTTTGGCTATACCTTTAAACTTAGAATTGGGGTCATATTATAATGTAGTAGAAAGACAAGTGTCTCACTATCCAAAATGGAGTCGAAATCTTGTATGCCACTTACGATGCAAAAGGCTATTTGATTAATGCAATTTATGCAAAGCTTAAGCTTGATGGCTAATTCAAATAAGGTCATTATATTTTTTATGGATAAAATAGATACTATAGCTTATGCAAAGGATTTTAAGTATCGTGGAAGGTTAAAGTACATCAATTCTAGATATCACTTTATTCAAGATGCCAATATATAAGATCATGTAATCCTTAGATATGTCTCCACATATAAGATGATAATTGGTCTTTTTACCAATCATATAGTTACAGACATATTTTATAGACTTATTGAAGGTTTGGAATTGTATAAGAGATGAGAGATGAATAAATTTGATTTATGCATTATAAGATTGCATTATTTTTAGAAAATTTTTATATATGATAACTAATGGACTATATTTATATATGAGACTGAAAGTAAGTTTTAACCCTTAATGTCAACATTAAAATTTAACTTAAACCTAAACATTTGGATATATTTGAAAAGAATTTTTAACGTCTCAAAACTAATTGATTTTAACTCTCAACTTATGAAACCTTTAACCTTATCAGGGTTTTATTAGTTAAATGATATATCATTGCTAATATAGCTTCTTTTAAATAATTTTCCACTATCTATTAGGACTACTAATGCCATGTGGACTCCACGTGGAACTGATGGGTTCCACTTCTAAAATAAGTCTTCTTCTCCCATTCTTCATCATCTTCTCCATTTTTTACTAGATTTTTAATGCAAATTAAAGCCAAAGATTTGCTCTTTATTACCTATCTTTTTTCTTTTCTAACTCTTCTTTGTTTATTGTCCAAACTCTAGACTAAATCTTGAAACATGCTTTGAATTATTCTTTATACGTATGTAAAGATTCAATTTTTCCCATCCTGTGATTGTTATTGTTATGGGTGTTAGGTCGTTTAAAAACTTAAAAACCATATGATATATATGAATGGGGAGGATAGGTGGTGGTTAGGTGGAGATTGAAATACAAAGTAGTTGTATTTTAAGTTTTCTTTATTTTTTTTAATAATTGACTAGCACTTATGCAAAACCTTGTCCTTTGTGTTTTGTTTTTCTTTTGTTTATGTATTAGTGGGGAGGTAAAGTAAACGAATTAAGAAGTAGTTTCACATGAAACCTTAAAGGGCTTTCCTTTTTGTAATTCTACATACCTATTAACTAATTCGGTTTATTTAACAAACATCTTTATTTCTTGTTATTGTTATTCTTCAAGTTGTCACAGTTTGCAAATACTTCTAATTGCAAGCGAATCTTGAGTTGCAAATGTCTAAAGCAATAACTATGAACTAAAAATGAGAATTCCTGCTATAAGTGATCAACGAGTGGTTTATTAAGTCAAGGAAATCAAACAACAATGATCTTTTCCCTTATAACATTTCACCATACTTGTTTAAATCTTTGAATCACCATCGAAGAACAATATTTAATGATATATATCTTGGAGGATTAATTGCAAGCTTAACTATAATTCATCTTTTAGAAGTGCTTTAGTAAGTGGTTTCTCAAGAAAATGAAGAAGATGATGAAGAAAAGGAAAAGGACTTATTTTAGAAGTAGGCTTAATAGTGTCACGTGGACACATCGATGATGAAGTACAGTAAAACTTCAATAAATGAATATTCGATAAATTAATAATCTCAATTAAATAATAATTTTCTCTGGTCCCGACTTGGGCTAATGAGATAAAATAATAACCTCGCTAAATGCATAAGATAATAGTTTTAAAAAAAATTCCTTGAGGCCCACTGAAAATATAAAATAATAATTCATTAAATA
>JANIHZ010138293.1:0-11240 GCA_027478365.1 Erythroxylum rufum
TGTCTTCTAGATTTCTTTCAATCCAAAACACCTGCAATAAATTTCTTAACCAATTCTATATATTTTATTATTATCAATACATAAGTAGGATTAATTTGTCAACCACCATTGGTCCAACAAGACTAGGGATGAGTTGCTACAGTCTGTTATGACATGACAAAAATGCTTGTAACTTGACACATATTTTAAAAAACGCCCATGTAAGATACTAATTCTGGGCTCTGATACCAACCAATGTAAGATACGAGGGTGGCATGCTAGCATACTTAGTCAGTAAAACCTGATTACAAAATTTTTCTTTTCTTTTTTTAAAAAATAGTGCACACTTTTGCGGAAAATCAATAATCAATCGGGCCCATTTTATTCATAAACTTTTTCAATCACATTTAAAATAATTACATTCAAGATCAATTTCATTTACATACCTTTCCAATTTGGAAAGTTATTACAAAATAGAATTGAATGATGCATATGATACAGAAATTTCAGAATACATTCTTTCATACAAAAATTAATGAAAATAATTATGTAGATACAAATTGATCCCAACCTCTATCTGTTACTCGAATGCAGCAGGTATACCCCTGTTTGTCTAACGGGGTACTCTTTAGGGCCTAAAAAATAATTGCAAATTTTGGGTGAGTTTTGCGAACTCAGTGAGTGACCATCATTGATGGCTCACTTAATCACATAACACACATCATCACTTATTACACATAATCCCCTTCTTTTCATTTACAATCACTTTAATCATTCAAACACTTATCACGTTCAGAAATCGGTCAAACTATTTCAATTATACATATCATATGCATATGCAATGCTTATGAGACTTACTTTCAATTTGTTACTTTGTTGTGATTGAGTGTCTATAATTGTCCCATATCCATTATAGATACTGAGCACATTAATAACTGTCCCGTGTCTATTGGGGATACCGGGCTCATTTTACATAGTGAGCCTTTGGCTCTTAATCACTTTCTAAGCTCTAGGCTCTTTTTCACATTCTAAGCTTTAAGCTCTTTTTTGGTGGCTACTCCAGTCACAACTGCCTTTATCTTTCTTGCATTCATAAAATGGAATGCATCAATCACATTTGCATATCATCGGACCTTAGTCCATCATTCAACATTAAAGTTGAGAATCACACTTTTATTCATATTCAAATGCACACTCAGAACACATTTATCATCGGACCGTGGTCCGGCATTAAAAAATCAAATTATGTACACTTATTTCAAACCAATTCACATACAAGGAGCACTTCAATGTTCTCACATTTATCAAACTCCTTGGACATATATTGTCTCAAACCAACACATTCACATTGCATAATCACTCAATTCATAACATAAACAAAACAAATAATAAAGTATCACCATCTCGGTATACTCACAGTACGCTCCAGATTAGCATTAGCTTCCATGATCTGAAAATGTCTGAATGTAGACGTTCATCCAACGCATCAAAATTATGCAATACACACATTACACACACACATTAATAACTTTGCACAATTATAAGCATTCACTTATGCACACGTGTGTATATGGAATATGTACGATGCATGTTTATGACAATCTCGGGTATACTATCAAATTTTATATTTTATCGCATTCTCATTTTTAGCATCATTTGTTTTCATAACAACTTATTTCTCATTCACTTTTACTAGATACACTAGCATTATAAGACCAAACAATTATCCAAACTCTCACTTCCATCTTATATCACTTCCAAAAATCTAGACCTTTAGGTTAATTTTCCGTGATCATTCTGATCAGTAAATGAAGTAATTTGGTAGCACTTTCTTCTAGAAAAGTATTCTCCATAGTCTTAAGTTTCTAATGACACCAAAATCATTCAATTTGGTTCAATATTTTGAAAGTTATTCTCTAAATATTTTTAGACTGTTCTCATCCTGAAACAGTACACCATACTCAACTTCCATCTAGAAATTGAAAGTCTTAGAGCTTGAATCAAAATTCAACTTCTTTATGTAATTTGTAGCCATATTTCTCTAGTTTACTCTAAATTAAAAATCAGTCCATTTGGATAACTACATAAAAAGCTACGGTTAAAAGACTAAAACATACTCAATGAACATTTTCTAGTCATCTTAACGGTAGTTTACGTTAGGTTTTTCTTGAGGCAAAAGGAAGAGATAACGAAGTTGAAGTAGAAAAAGATAGATGAAAGCAAGATATAACTCTAGTAAAGGTTTCGGTGAATCAAAAGTCCATGAAGGAAAAATAAAGCTTGTAGAAGATAGTTTTAAAGAAAAGACTAAGTCAAAAAGTAACTTAGTCTTTCAAGTATATAAAGAAACGTGAAATGGGTCTGGTAAGTCGAGGAGACTATTGATTTTGATAAAAGTCAAATAATAATAATAATAATGGAAGTGTGTGAACTGTTTTGATTAATTTGTTAAATGCGCAGATAATTACATATGGCATAATTCATCAAATCCAAACGATACTTAAATGAAAGCTGAATTAGATTAGACGAATTGATTAAGGCGCAGATGGATCAGACGAAGTGACTAAGTCACAGACAGATCAGACGGATTGATCATGCCTCAGACGGATCAGACGAAGTGACTAACTCTGAGATGATCAGACACATTGACTAAGCCTGGGATGATCGGACGAAGTAGACTAAGTCTAAGATGATCAGACGAAACAAACGCATCTAAGCAAGACAATGAAATCAGACGGAGTAGACGCATCTAATCAAGGCAATGTAATCGGACGGAGTAGACGCATCTAAGCAAAGTAATGTAATCGGACATAATAGAGGCAGACAAAGTAGACGAGTCGAAGCAAGACACAGACGAATTAGATGCGTCTAAGCTAGACGCAAACGAAGCAAACCCATCGAAACAAGACGTAGACAAAGTAGATGCGTCGAAGCAAGACGCAGACGAAGCAGACGTGTCTAAACCAGATGCAGACGAAGCAAACACGTCTAAGCCAAACACAGAAGAAGCAATTAAAGAGTGAACTAGAACGTCAGTTAGTTGGAGCTGAACTCAACTAATAACAGACACTGGAAGATTTTAAGGATTCGTCTCTCAGACGATTTAACACAATTCAACTTTAACCCATATGTCTAACAGTTTCAATATCATCATCTCTCTAATTCTAAGTAATCTCTAAAGTTTTCAAAGTCATTTTAAACAATTCTCCAATATCATTTGGTTTCCTATTTATATTTTTCATACATCAATTTACTTGCCAATTGGCATTTTTCCTAGTACAATAATATTCAACAATTTCGAAAATTATTCCTAAAATTCAAAAAAATTCAAAATTTACAAATACACTCAACAATTAAATTTTTGATACTACAATTTTACAAATTCTCAATAGTATCACATTAGAATTCAATTATACCCGACAATTGTCAATGAATGCATGTACAGTCTTTTTAATGTGTGCAAAATTTAAATTCAATAGTGTGTATGCTAATAATATGCATGAGCATGAGATGCATTTTTCTTAGTATATTATTCATCTCACATGTACCATATCTTAGGGTTTTTAAACCTTAGTATGTAAAATGGGATGTTACATTTCAACTTTTCTCAAAACCGATTGACAGCGCTTTTCGAGTGCACTGCAAAATTTACCTGACTCTGCACACTAAAATTTGTAGTTGTGGTAAGTCGGGATCGAGTCCAAAGGGAATTCTTGGTTAATTTTCATAATGAAATTAATTGATGCAAGGAAAATAAACGGGGGGTTTTTGGGTTTCAAACAAATTGGAAAATCAAAGTAAAAGGAAACTATCGAAAATAAATTAAAACAAATAATCGAAAATGAGAAAAATGTCGAGTATACTTAAGGTCCGGTTCTAGGGTCAATCTCGGCCTAAGCACAATCAAGCATATTTCTTCATTCTAAAGTCTTTACAATTCTTTTTAGACTATTAATCTGAGACTAGTAGAACGCTCTACAAATCTCGGTTTTCCCTTAGGTTGTATTTAATCAAGATACGATCATTAATTAAATCTAACTATCAAATAACTTAGGATACAATCTCTAGATTCAATTTGGCAATCACATTATGAATTGAAAAACGATCAATATAGGCAGTAACTTCACACGCTCGGTTTATCTAACCTAAGTTATGTTGTTCCTAACGATTAACGATCGTTAGATGCTACTTACAAATATTAAAAGTAACAATTATGGATTACAATCAATATTTTAGCAATAGGTTTGAAATAAAACGATCAAAATAATCTGTCAAGATCATTAATTCCAAAACCATCAAAATTAATACCAACACAATAATCCGATAATAAATTACGACTTTAAAATGATAAAAATATCTTAACCATGACTTGGTGTCGATATCCTCGTTAAACCGGTGCCAAGAAGTTAGCCAGCAATCTTCATTTTCATGCTCCAAGAGTGAGTCATACTGCTGTCTATGATGAGACACACATAAATGCAGGAGATTTCTGGTTCGGTGGCTGGCCCTCACTGCTGCTCTTGGTGCACTTTTTTATGCCTTCGTTGATTTAATCTCCAACTGTAGCAGCTGATGGGACGAATAACATTGGCTGCTCCTTTAAAATCCTCCTGCTGTGCTTCTACGTGAGTGCTCCTCCACTGTAGCCTCTTGGTTCCTGTGCTTGTATCCAACAGCTCCACCTTTTCTGCCCGACTCTCTAGATGCCTTTGTGCTTTGCTTTAATGTCCCTTTTTTGTTGTCTGCCGCACTATTCCTCCCCTGTAGCAATAAATTGACCAGACAAATAAGTTTGCGAGTGTTTTTGAAACTTTCCTCTGCCGGCACTGTAGATGTGATAAGACAAATAAGATTCAACCCTTAAAACCCTCCTACGCCGACATTCTCTCCAGCCAAAAGTTGATTTGACAATTTTTAAAACCCTCTTCTGCATTCCTCTAAAATGCACATCTTGTGCATTATTTAAACATTCAACGTATACGTTTAACGCATGTGTTGTTGCATAAAACACAACAGGCTTTTTATCCTTTTTTTAATAAATTGCCTTCAACTAAATCCAAAATTATACTCCAATTGGTTTTAGAAAATTTTATCTTTTTGGTCTCAAAAATATATCAATATATCCAACCTAATAGTCAACATAAATTGAACACAAATGAAACATTTTATCTTAAAAATAAGATTGAAATCACATGTAATTGCATAATAAAATATAAGATAATTCAATCCTATCACCGATTTTTGGGCAAATTTTGCATGGCTATTATGACAAGGAGAACGAAGTATTTAGGCAACACCTTCTTCTAAAAACTATTCATCTATGTCTTATGTTTCTAATGACACCACGTTAACACAATTTGGTTCAGTATTCTATAAGTTATACACAAAATACTTCAAACTGTGAAAGCACTCAGTACTCAACTTCAAGCCAAATTTTGAATCTCTTAGAGACAGAATTAAAATTAGATTCCTCTATGAAATTTTTAGAAATATGTCTCTAGTTTAATTAAACTTAAAATCATTCCATTTAGATATCTGCAGATCAAGATATGGACAAAATATAGATGCTTGTTCAGTGAAAACACACCATTTAACAAATTCAGCACACTTCATCATTTTCATCCTATAATCATCAATCAATCATTATCAATCCTTTCCTAATGGATTTAGATGGCCATATATTTTTTTAGAGAGGAAAAAAAATGTGTGAGGAGTTTGTGGTTCAAATTTCAAGTCAATTAGAGGTCTGGAGAAAAAGTTATGGTCAAAAGAGTGAAGGGTGTCGAAAACAATCAAACAACATTGCACTCTCATTCTCACGATCGTGCCTACTAAATGTGCACTACATGATGTCTACCTTCTATCATGAATGTGTGTTTGCATGATTGTGCAACCTCCAGATAATCCTTTCTGTCACGATTGTGCTTATGCACGATTATGCAACTCCCCTAAGGCTTCCTCTTTGTCATGATTGTGCTTCTGCACGATCGTGGAACCCCTCTGAGGTTCCCTCTCTATCATGATTGTGCTTGTGCACGATTGTGACAGATGATCTTCCCCAGATTTTACAAAACAACATATTTTTCATCACTTCTTCATCTCTTTTGCTTATTCTATCATTTCTAACTTATATCCTCTTATTTGCTCTTCATTCCTACTTCCATTTCAGCTCAAATCATTCACACACAAATGAAAATCTATGATTGATCATTAAAATCAAAAACAGAAACTATCAAAATTGCATATTCACTATATTTTCTACACTTGTTCAACTTCACTAATACCTTCATTTCATCTCTAACTTATCATTTCAATTCTTCCCATTTCAAGACATCACATTACACCTTTTCTTTTACTCTAGGCTCATTTTAGTTTATCTCTTTCACATCCAAAGAGATCCACGTAAATAAACAGTGAAAACAGAGCATAAGCATATAATCTTTTTAGGAAATTTTTGCACTATTTTTACATCATCATAATGATCTTTGTATCTAAAAAATCATCTCAACAATAACTTATGAAATATTGCTCATCAAATATGCAAAAGCAAGGCATGAACACACCCAAGTTTCTCATTCGTGTTTCAACAAAATACTTCCTCATTTTATAAACATTTAACTGCTAACTATCAACATAAATGTCTCATTCAACAAATCGTGAAGAGTAAAAAGTTACTTACTTTTTTAAACTCTAAACTTTTCAAAATCACATGAACCCTAGCTTCCCAATAACACATGATCATTAACAGCCAAAGGTTGTAGGGATAGATCTTTTAAAGACAACAAAGAAGATAACAAAATTATAGTAGCAAGAAGGGTGAGAACAAAGCTTGAGTTGAGAAGGCAAAAAGAGAGGTTCGTAGGTGAAGAAGATAAAGAACAAAATAAAGAGAAATTAATAAGAGGTGAGAAAATATGACTATAGTGAAAGACAAATAAAAATGAAGATAGTCTTTCATCTTAGGAGAGAGTGCCGTATTGGTGGATGCATGGCTTGACAAGTGACACTGGTCATTTGCCATATGTCCAGTTCTTATAGTCTCACTTGGTTCTCTTATTTAACTAGTCCATTTGTCTCCAATTTCTACTCCAATTTTTGATGAAATAAGTTATTAAATCCTAATGTCATTTATAAAAATATCCACTGCCATTTGATTCTTATTTCTACTACCTTAAATTAATTGTCTTGCCACATGACAATTTTCCTAGTCCAAAAATACTCAAAATTTTGGAAATGTCCTAAATTTCACCAAAAAATCCAAATCAATAATTATTATCACCAAATCAAATTTTTTAAGACATATAATCCACAATTCTCAATAAAATCACATTTATAAATCAATTATACACAGAAAATGTCAATAAATGCATGTACAATTATTTTAATGTGTGCTATGAGTAATAATCACATGTGTGTGTATGCTATATTATGTATGAGCATGAAATGCACTTTCTAACTTCTCAATAATCTCTCATGTACACTCTTCTAAGGTTCTAACCCTTAACATGGGATAACAGGATGTTACACTAGTGATGTTCACTCTACTTTATCAATTGATGTCATTGATTCATTGTCTTAAGAAATTTTTGATATGGATGGTAAAGATGAGTTACAAGTCATTCTTTACATAAGTTTGACATAATTTTTTTTGCAAAATTCTAACTTGGTCATTACAAATGAAATGGAAGAAATTGTGCTAGCACTACAATCACTACAAACAATACTAAAAAGGTATGTATTTCAAAATATTGAACTCCCAATATCTCATACAAAATCTCTACCTTTAGTTGTGCAGGCACCTATAATTGAATTGAAGCAATTACTAGAAAAATATGTTTTTGGAAGAATGAGAAACACTTTCAATAATCATAGACAAGAACTTAACTAAGCTTCAAGAAGAAAAGCTCATTCAAGTGCACATCATAGCTATAAGGTGGACCATAGCTGACATCAAGGGTATTAGCCCCTCAATATGTATGTACTGAATTCTTCTAGAAGAAGGATCTAAACCACCAAGGGAATCATAAAGAAGATTAAATCCTCTAATAATGGAAGTGGTGAAAATGGAGATCTTAAAGTTGCTTGATGTTGGTATAATGTATCCAATTTCAGAGAGTAAATAGGTGAGTCCAGTCCAAATACGAAGAAAACTAGGATTACTGTGGTGAAGAATAAGAATAATGAGTTTGTGCCTATAAGAATTCAAAATATATGGCGAATGTGCATCGATTACAGGAAGTTGAATGCTACTACAAGTAAGAATCACTTTTCACTCCCATTCATCAATCATATGCTTGAACGATTTGCGAGAATGACTTAGGGGATGATCTCACTATTGTTTTTTGGATGGGTATTTGGGATATAATCAAATCATGATAGTTTCGAAGGATTAGGAGAAAAAACCTTCACTTGCCCATTTGGTACATTTACCTATAAAAGGATGTCGTTTGGACTCTACAATGCCCTAACACCTTTCAAAGATTCATGGTAAGTATTTTGTCTAAGTATATTGAACACATTATTGAGGTCTTTATGGATGATTTTACTGTCTATGGGGATTCATTTGATTCATGCTTAGATAATTAGTATTGTGTACTTAAACATTGCATCGAAACTAATATTGTTCTTAATTCTAAAAAATGCCATTTTATGGTTCAACAAGGAATAGTTTTGGGACATGTAATCTCATCTAAAGGAATTGAGGTCAATAAAGCTAAGATAGAAATTGTGTGAAACCTACCCTACCTCACAAATGTGCGAGAGGTTCATTCTTTTCTTGACCATACATCTTTTTATCGTAGGTTTATCAAGGACTTCAGTAAGATATCAACAAAACTTTGTCATTTGTTACAAAAGGATATACCTTTTAAGTTTGATGAGGGATGCAAGGAAGCATTTGACAAGTTGAAAGAACTTCTGGCTTCAGCACCGATCATTCAACCACCTAACTAGAGTTAACCATTTGAGAATATGTCTGATGTGAGCAATTTTGTTATGGGTGTCATCCTTGGTCAAAAATGTTGTAATAACCCATTTCTATATTTAAGGATTTAACTGTAAGATTGAGTCATATCATGTGAGAATAAATGGATCATAATTTAGGGACATTGTAAAAATAGTACATGCACTCAATTGACTTGTCCTGGGGTATAAAAGATCTGAAATGATTATTATGTAATTTTTTTGTTGATTATGCCTTGAATTTTGTGCAATGGATTATAGTTATTGAATTGGGAACTTATTGTTACAATAGAGTGATTGATAAGGTGATATGTGCATCTATTCTAGGAAAAATGTTTAAGGACAAAACAAAATGATACATGAGAATTTAGGTTGAATGAGCGTATGAAATGGTGACATATGGCATTAATAATAAAGTGACAAATGGTTTGAATCCATTAGTGCCAAATGGTGGTATAGTTGAATGACATATGGCCTAGTGATTAAATGACAAGTGGACTAGTTATGGAGTGACAATTGGGCGTGTCAGATAAAGACACATAACATGGCTCTTAGCATGACAAGTGTCATGCCAAGTGTCCATCTTCACCACACCTCACCCACATCTCTTATACTTGAAAGACCACCTTCTTTCATGTTTTGATCTTATGTTTTCTCCTTCTTTCCCTCACCAACACACTCAAATAAGTTGCCTAATCCTTGAATTTTTGCTCAAATCCTACACCTTAACACTCTAAAATCTAGTTTTCTTCATCTTATTGTTGAAGCCCCTTTGTGTTTTCATCTTATTCTTGGAATATGCTTTATGTTTGCAAGTTTGGAGGGCTAGGATATCTTCTAGACTGAGGTGAGAGTAGAGTTAAACAAGTAAGTGATTTCTTGCCTTGCTGTGATATATCTTAGCATAACATTCATGATGATTAAATTGAGATAGAATACATATAGGGTTAATGATGAGTTATGTTTGATTTTGATGAATGAATTGGTTTTGTTTTGATGTATGGAAATAGTAGGTTATATGAATGGTTTAGGTAGAGATTTAAAGTGTTAATAAGGGTGAAGATATATCAAGGAGTGATGTTATTGAAGTGTTCTAGAATGTGATAAATTTAGGGTTATATGTATGATGATATGTGGTTAACAATGAAGAATCAAATAAGTAGAGCTTTTATGGATTTAAGTAACTAATTTGGTAGTTGAATTTGCATGAACTGAAGTTGCATATAAAGTTATGAATTGTGAAAATTTGGAAGTGTTTGATATGTCTTTAGGGTTGATAAATTCATAGGAAAGTGAAGGAATAATGCAGGGCACGATCGTGTCCTGGTCATTTTAGGTTCTATCACGATCGTGGCCCTCAGTGCATAATCGTGGCCTAGATGTTTAGCTTCTGTCACAATCGTGGGAAGGTTCTCCATGACTATGGGCAGTTCTTTTGGATGATGAGCTTATTTTTATGTAATTATTGAACCAAATGATGATAAGTCACTCTAATTGGTGTCTTTGGAGTTGATTAGGGCCAAGTTGTAACCTAAATGCGTATATGAATAATGAAGAACATGAAGGTAGTATGAATGGGAATTTGAATAGATGTATAATTGATGGCTTAGGAATGGATTAAGATCTTTGAATAAAGTTACATACCCGAAAAGTTAATTGAGCATGCATGGAATATAACACTTATACATATGTATAATTCAACATCCATTTGATTAAATAAGTTAGTGGTGTGTAAATATGTGTGTATTGCATGATATAGAAGCCTAAATTGAGCATCCACATGCAGACATTGTCGACTCATCAAGGTAATAGCTAATTACAGCATATTGTGAGTAATCTAGACATGTAATCCCAATTATACATGTGGTTCTATTTGAATTGTTTTGATATGATTATGATATTGACAATTCCAGACATTGATTGTCTGAAGAGTTCAATATTCGGGAATGTATTGGAAGTGTTATCTACTTGTATATGAATGCGGGTAAATGAGTGCTCAACTAATTGTTGAATGCTGGACTTATATCCGATGAATGTGTTGTATGAATGTGCACATTGAATGAGAGTTATTGATAGCATAATATGCAATTTGATGCATTTCATGACATTGATATGCATGATCAGATAAAGGAGTTATGACTGGAGTGACCAGAGTGAAAAGGAGCTTAAAGCTCGAAAATGTGCATAAAGAGCCACAGGCTCAGTTATTAATGAGTTTGATATCCACAATGGGTACAGGACAATATCCGAAATGAGTCCAATGTCTACAACAGACACGGGAAAGTTAAATAGGCACTCGG
>JANIHZ010138302.1:0-11240 GCA_027478365.1 Erythroxylum rufum
AATTGTTAGGGATGGAAATGGAGTTTGAGTCCTTCATAACAAATTGAAGTATGAGATTTTATCTGTCCAGTGATATAAGGTGGTGATTTTTTTGACATTTGTGCTAGGAGATATACTATTTTGAAATTTACTATTCAGATTGGGAAATTTCAGTGGGCAGATGCTTTGGTGAATTGTTTGTTCATGAAAGTTGTAGATAACATTGTGATCTTGCTAAGCATATTTATTGTGTCATTTTTGACTAAAGAGAATGAAAGTTACTAAATTTACCAAGTACTGTTCTGTTTTAAGAGGTATGAAATGGGCAGTAGTTTCAATTGTATTTTTGACACCCGTAGAGGGTGAATTTGATTTTTGTCCATTTCATTAAAACTTGTAGAGTTTGTCATAAGCTTTCCAACAAGCTATCATTTGTGAAATTTGGATGTGTGTGCAAAGAGATAGCTAGATTTGAAATTCGTCGGACGTTTTTGGACGGAAAATTGACGTGGGTCTAGGTAATGGTCTGTTTCGTCACTGTTTTAATTAATTGGAGACCTATAGAGGTACGAATTACGTACCGTCAGCGCCATTAGGTTTCTAATTTATAGATGACTTTTATGATGGAAAAAAATGAGATTAGGGCCGGGAATATCATGATCATGCATTATATACCTACATGTGTATTAGTAAATAGTTTTAATTGGATATTTAGTGACCTTTACCTTCTCTGATTCTTATAGAGGCCCAATTGGAGCGTCGATCGACCGACGTAGCAGAGACTTCCCAACATTAGCTCGGAAGTAATAGGTGAGTAACCTAGATGGGTTTCTCAATTATCATTTGTCTAATATGGAGATAATGGCGAGATCAGGAATGTGTAAATTGTGTGACTTGTTTGCCCTTACTGGGATTACTGTGATTAATTGTGTGCATAAACAGATAAAAATAATTGTGAACCGATTCACCACTGAAACTGAAAACGAGCCTAAAGCTCGAAGGGAGATAATCCTCCCGAGACGCGTCTACTAATTACTGATTACTGCTTAAGCGCTCGGTCACAACACTGAAATAAAACTGAAAAAAGAGTCACATGTGCATTGCATATTGGACTAAATACCTTAAATGACTTTTTTTGTATATGACTGTGTGATTACTGAGCCCGTATTACTACTGTGACTGTCTTTCGTATTACTATGACTGCCTGATTACTGTAACATGCTTATGTGATGCATGAATTGGTAGAACCATCGATGATGGTTCCTCATTGAGTTCGCAAACTCATCCAAAATTGAAATCTATTTTTCAGGAGTGAGATTAGACTAGTAGCTCCCTCAGGACTGTAGAGCCGTGTTCTTTAGATTGGCGAGAGAGGTTATGGCTCAAAGGTCGGTCAACTGGGATTTCTTTTGGAGACTTATAGTTAGAACTGCTACTTTTGTCTTACTGTATAGTACTTTGTGTTAAGTGTTCAGAAGGTTGTACAGACTGAAAACACTGTAAATTACCGAGTTTGAGTAAAAGCAATGGAACTCAGTTTGGTTTTAAAAAGTTGTCAATCTCTTATTACTGTTTTATTATTGTGATGCCATGGGGAGTATAGTGGTGTTTGTCAGTAGTGTGCTCTTATCGTAGGATATGTACTGGAATGACCTACGGGCGTTCCGGTAGATACTCTACGGTAAGGGGGCGCTACAGGAAGTGACTATCATCGATGGCTCACCCAACGCATAATACACATTAATAAGTTCATATACATCATTTCAGTAAGCACATTAATCACATACACGAATCAGTCATATCACATATTTGCATTTCACATAAATCAGTTATTTCCCATTCAAGATCATTTAATAGTTTACAATATGGTATATGCAGTGTGCATGTGACTCGCCTTCCAGTTGTTACGTGGTTGTGACCGAGTGCCTGAACTGTCCCATATAGGGCTCATTATGCGTTGAGCCAAAGGCTTTGATTCACTTTTGATCTTTAGGGGTAGGAGAGTCCTCTGGGTATGCACTACTTCCCTTCGAGCTCAGTGAGCTAAAGGCTTTGATTCACTTTTGATCTTTAGGGGTAGGAGAGCCCTCTAGGTATGTACTACTTCCCTTCGAGCTCGGTGAGCTAAAGACTCTGATTTACTTTTGATCTTTAGGGGTAGGAGAGCCCTCTGGGTATGCACTACTTCCCTTCGAGCTCAGTGAGCTAAAGGCTCTGATTCACTTTTGATCTTTAGGGGTAGGAGAGCCCTCTGGGTATGTATTACTTCCCTTCGAGCTCGAGGCTCTTTATCAGTCGTTGAGCTTGTTGCTCTGATCGATCGGTCACTCTGGGCACAACTGCCATTATGTTTCATAAAATGACATGTCTCAGTTACATATGCATGCTCTCATTTAATCACTTCCCATATTATCGATTCTCCCATTTTATCGATCGGTCTGACATTTCGTAATGTCATCCATATCAAACATCCTTTTACTAACCACATTTTCAGTACATGCAATGCACACACACAGGTCACATTGAACAGTCACATTCAGTATACTACCGATCCCATTTTCAGTATATGCAATGCACACGTAGGTCGCATTGAACAGTCACATTCAGTATGCCATCGATCCCATTTTCAGTATATGCAGTGCACATTCAGATCACATTAAACAGTCACATTAAGTATACCGATCGCAAATTTCAGTATATGCAATGCACATATCAGTCGCATTGACCATTCACATTAAGTACGCTATCAATCAAATTTTTAATATATGTAATGCACCTATCGGTCGCAGTGCACAGTTACATTTAGTATGTCGATCGCATTTCAGTATATGCAATGCACATATCGGTCGCATTGACCATTCACATTAAGTACGCTATCAATCATAATTTCAATATATGTAAGGCACATATCGGTCGCAATACACAGTCTCAGTAAGTGCACTTAGTTCACCCGGTTCACATTTAAGTCACATTGCAAAGATTAATCAGTGCCAAAATTCCAAATTTAATAAATAGTAAAAGAAGACCATCCCGGTCTACTCACAGTACGCTCCAGAATAGCAACTGCTTTCACGATCTGGAAACGCTTGGATGCGGGCACTCAGCCTGCACAGTACATTTATGCAAAATACGCACATGTCACAAATTGTACAATTTCTAAGTGTTTCATAGTGCACATGCTTGAAATGAAACATGTACGATGCGTGTTTATCCCGGTATCATTCCATTGACATTCCCATTTAGCAAATTGTACTCCAATGTCCCACATTTCTAGTACCACCCAAATCGCCTAATTTAGTTCGAGCCAACACATGTATTGACCATTACACTGAACGCCCATCCAGAATCTTAGAAACTAAATTGCCGATCGGCTTTTTCGGATCACATGTAGATCCATTTCTCTAATTTAATTAGCAACAAGAATCAACACTATCGGAGCTCTGTAGCTCAAGATATCTCCAATTAACCGAAGCATGATTCAGAAAAGTTTACAACTTAAACTCTTTTAATCGGTCATTTCACTTTGAATCGATCGATCTGTCTCATTGAATATCAAAACTGATCTAGTATGGAACGATAGAGAAACATCTCAAGGACTCTACACTTTAAAATCAGAGCAATCAGACGTCGGACGAATCAGTTATGGCCAACTGAATGGATGGAAATTGGTCGGCCAAGAATGGGTATTTGGGGTCAGGCAATCGGCCAAAATTCAAAGGTCGATCTATCGGGGTATCAAAGATTAATCGATCGACCAGAAATTCAAAGGTCGATCGGTCATAATATCAAGGATCAGTCGATTGACCAAAAATTTAAAGGTCGATCGATAGCAGATTAAAATCAATCGGTCAGAAGATCAAAGTCGATCGATCAAAGGATCAAAGGATCACAGTCGATCGGTCTGAACAGCAGCGCGGATCGATTGGTCAGAACAGAAGGGTGGATCGATCGGCCAGACTCTAATATCCTTACTTCCTCCAGTTCACAGCCAATAACACTCCCATAGTCCTCAGACCTCCTATCCGGTACCCAACATACTCCCGTTTCAGTCATTCGGTTATATAAAATGAAACAAAGTGATCAATGAAATAAAACCGTCTCCAGACCCCTTTATACCTTTACGTGCATGCTCACTCATCCCACATATACCAGAACCAGATCTGAGCATCATGTAACATCATCCATGACGCGAACAGAAACTTCACACAGATCAAACATAGTAACTAAGGCATTTACAGACTGGACAGTTTAATACAAGTCTTACCTATTTAAGCTTCCGTTTCTTCATTTCTTTGAAATACTACGTTGTCTCTACCTCTCAACACCATACCTGATCATCATCTCCTCCTCAAAAGGGATGAGGTTTACATTCGGCTCTTTAAGTGAGTAAAAGGGAGAGAAAGCAAGGTGAGAGGTTAAGCAAACTTGTATAAAGAACAGAGAGAGAGGAAGCTACGATAATGATGGTGGAGAAAACATGAAGCTTCCTCCTTTGCAAGGTGTCGTGGGTTTATAAGAGCATTTAATACTCCACGCGTTTCATGACACATGTCATGACACCTGTCATACAAGGATTAGATACCTCTTATTGTCTTATGACTTCATAGACACTTATCTCTACTTTCATTTGTCACCCACTACTCCAATGATTCATAACCATTAATTATCTATTGCCAATAACCAACCAACTAATCACTCTCCCAATTTGCATTGTTCCTAACTCGGGAAATTCCCTACCAAGTTCAAGAAATATTCCCGAAATTCGCCAAAATGGCTAAATAAAAAATTTCACTTTCCAATTCAGTTTTCAATACCAATAACCTATAAATCTCAAGCCAATCACGTTCATTACCAATTATACCCAGGATCTCAATGAATGCCTGTACACTTATTGTTATATGCAAAGATTTACTAGTCACGTGCATGTGCCCCTTATGGAATGCATGAGCATGAAATGTGTTATCCCAATTTCACTGATTTATTATCCATATACCAAATGTTCAGGGGTCTAACCCCTTTGGATGGAAACGGGATGTTACAATGGAAATCCTGTGACAATGAACTATGTGTTAACACTCTCTATACCAATCCTATAACCTTCTTTTACTTGGTATTCTCCCTTGTTGTTTATGGTCCATATCCAATCATCCTTGACCCTCGAAAAGCCTAAAGGAATCTGTAGAATAAGTTCTACATCTCGTGGAATGAAAGAGTTTCGGATCAATACTTCATTCCATCGACGATTCACCATGAGATCAGCTATGTTATTGAGGTTTAAGGGCTCCATGAATTCTGTCTGAATATGTGGATCCGTATCGTCTATTAACCAGGGATCCTGCTAGATATGAATGTTTTGTCCGTCTCCAACACGTCGTCGACATCCCTGAATTAAGATCGATCTTGCTTGACAGATACTTCTCCATATTTGGCTTGGATTGTTACCTATGTCTGTTGTAAAGAAGTCAGAATTGGGGAAATATCTGGCTTTCAAAATCTTTGCAGCAATAGAATTAGGATATTTAAGCAACCTCCATCCTTGCTTTGTCAATAAAGCAAGGTTAAATTGTCTCAAGTCCCAATATCCTAATCCCCAATGAATTTTTGGAATTGCCATCCTCTTCCACCATAGCCATCTTATACCATTATTCTCCCTTCATTATGCCAGAAGAATCCATTCATTAAATTTTCTAGATCTTTGCAAGTATCTATGGGTAACAAGAAAAGGGACATGATGTAGTTCGGCATAGCTTGTGCCACAGTTCTCAAAAATAAATCTTTACCCGCTTTTGATAATACTTTAGATTTCCAACCATGCAATCTCTTCATCAATTTCTCCACCACATAATGAAACATATGCCTTTTATCTCTATCAATAACAGAAGGCATCCCCAAATAGTTATCATGACTAGCAATCTCCTTAACCCCCAAAATTTGACAAACCGAAAGCCTCATTGTATTCTCAGTGTTAGGAGTAAAAGAAACACCTGATTTAGAGAGGTTGATTTGTTGCCCCGATGCTGTCTCATATAGTCTTAAGATGTTCTTCAATTGTAAAGCGCCTCCTCCTGTGTAGCTCGAGTGAAGAATATAGCATCAACCGCGAAGAACAGATGAGACACTGATGTGGCCCACCTTGCAACCAAAGCCCCATGAATGCGACCTTGTGCCTGAAGTTTAGGCAGAATAGCAGATAATCCTTCCTTACAAATGATACATAAATATAGAGATAGTGGATCTCCTTGTCTTAAGCCCCTACTAGGAATTAAAGGACCGTGCTCTTCATTACCACGAATAAACTAATAAGAAACCGACGTAACCACCATCATAATCTTGGAAACCCATGCTTCATCAAATCTCATTTTCAGCATAATCAATCGCAAATATTCCCATTCTATTCGATCATAAACTTTACTCGTATCAGTTTTGAGAGCAAGAAAACCCAATTTGGCCTGAGTTTTCCTTTTAAGGGAATGAACCAGTTCATATGCCACTATAATATTATCTGTGATTAAACGATTAGGAATAAAAGCACTTTGTGCATCAGAAATGATCTGAGGTAGAACCTGTTTTAATCTATTGGCGAGTACTTTGCAAACAATTCTATTTGTGACATTACTTAATGAGATGGGACGTAAGTCAGCTACTGTTTCTGGTGTCTTCTTTTTTGGGATAAGTATAACATTCGTCCGATTCATACCAGGCATGGGAGCATCTCCATTTAAACTTTTGAGACATTCTTGAGTAACATCCATTCTGACTATATCCCAATAGGTTTGAAAATTCCTGGGTTAAAACCATATGGTCCTGATGACTTATCTAGGTGCATTGAGACTAAGGCTTTACACACTTCCTCTACTGTATACGGGGCCAATAGTAACTCGTTCTATGGGGAAGTTACCTTACAATCCAGGTGATGCAAAATTGGGCTTGTATCTCCATTTGAAGCTGTGAATAATTGTTGATAATAATCCACAAGCATGGTTGGTAATCTTGAGTCCCAATCAATCTACTCTCCATTGCTGTTCTTGAGCTTAGAGATGAAGTTCTTTCTGTGTTTGTGAGAAGCCATCAAATGGAAAAATTTTGAGTTGGAATCGCCCTCGGCTAACTAATGTTGCTTTGCCAGCTGTTTCTAGTACAATTCATGTTGTAATAATAAGTTGTTGTACTAATATTCCATATCCCGCAACAATTCCATATTTAGCGTCGCTTGTCTTCTCAAGAAAGCCATCTGCTTTTAACCATTCGAAGTCTATTATGGAATTCTTGATGATGAGATTGCACCCACGTTTGTAAGAATTGAGAGCAAGAAGCTAATCGTTCCTTAAGAGAACGAAAATTACCTTCTATCCATCCCTTGTTTAACATTTGTTTACAGTCCTCCTCTAGGGTCTACGCATTTTCGATTCGCTGCACATATTTCTTCAATTGGACGCCCAGTGATAGAAATAGTGGGAGATGATCAGAAGACTCTGTTTGCAAAACAGAAACTTTGGCCATCGAAAAAATCGAAGACCATGAAGTAGTTCCCACCGCCCGATCCAATCTCTCCCTCACAACAACAGAATCGTCTCTCCGGTTCTCCCAAGGGGAACCCTTAGCTCCCAAATCGTGCAATTGGCAATCCAATAGAGCGTGTTTAAATCCCTCCGTTAATGCTCTAGGGTGTGGGTGATTACCTTGTTTTTCTGACATAAATATAATATCATTGAAATCACTTATGACACACTAGGGTAGACTCAATCAAGATTGGAGAGTTCGAAGCAAGTCCCAACCTTATCTCCGATTGCTACGTTCTGGGAAATCATAAAATCCCGTTAAACGCCATCGTTTTATTCCTTCAATACAGACCTCAACGTCAATGTGGTTTCGTGAATAGCTGATTAATTGGGCCATCTGCTTTTCTTTCCATAGTAGTACCAAACTGCCACTTGTTCCAACTGGATCAACAACAAAAACACTCGCAAAGCCCAAAGTAATTTGTGAAATTTTGTCTCTGTTAATTTTAGTTTCATAAGGAAAATAAAATTGGGTTTCTTTTGAGACACAATATCCTTTAAGGCCCAAACTGTGCGTGGTTCCCAGGCCTCGAAAGTTCCAACTTAGTGTGCTCGTGAGTCGTGAGTTTTTTGACTCAGTTTGAATATTGCTCGGGATCACCTCCTCATCCATAACTTCATTTTCAGACTCCATTTCTTCTTGTAAACGTCTTCATTTAGGATCAGCTACTGTGATTGTATCCGTTATCGTATGCATAGAGGATGCTGCATTCACGGGATTTGGTATTTTCAAATTATCTGATTGTTGATACTGCCCGCATTTAATCCCTGATCCATTGGTTACCATATCATCGATATGTGTATTTGGAAATTGAATCCCTTGAAACTCGGCTTCATTAATGGTGTTTCTTAATTCAGTGGGAATCATCTGATTGTGTTCAAACATCTTCGGAGTATCTGAAGGTCTATCATTCAACTCTGATGTAATATCGTTCTCCGATCACAGCCATTTAGCTCCAACTTGCGTTATTTTCCTAGACTCAGCTTGTAACCATGATGCATAGGTAAACTTCTCTATGGGAATTTTTGGATGTTCATAAAGGAGATGACAAAAGCGATATGTATGACCAACTATACCGCAAAAGTAGCAAAATGTATTCAGTCGTTCATACTTAAAATCTAAACAAGCCTTCTCCCCTTGTGATCTCTTCACAAAAAGTTTTCGTTTCAATGGCTTTCAAATATCAATGGCCACTCTAATACGCATAAAATCACGCCATATACTTAGGTAATTACATGGGTCTGATTCTATATATTCTTCGATATAGCTTCCAGTGTCACCAGCAACTTTTTCAGACATAAAACCATTTGGAACATTATGTACTTGAACCCATAATTCCAGTCTCACCAACTCTACTTGATAAGGGTTCTCATGAGGCTGTAACTTGTGTAACAGAAGCGGGATCTGTTGATAATTCCATGGACCATCTCTGAGTACTTGTTCCACGTCAAGGTGATGAAAAAACTGAAACATGAAGATGTTGTTGCCGAGTTCTTTTATCATAGGACCTTTGACAGGACATCATACACTTGCCATAATCTGTTTGAAAATCATAAGTTTATCATCTTCTCTATTACCAATTGTCCTACCACGCAGTGTTGCCACTCGGTTCCTGTTACACCCTAGTCGCCCATGGCTGTTCCATTAGCGTATTCTAATATACCCTCTTCCTCTTCCACGTTTAAGTGGTGATATATCTCGTCCACTAGTCGATCTTCTTCGGTCTCCATAGCCATAAGAATAAAACAAAAGAATAATGAGCAGTGAATAAAGCAAAAACAAACAACAATAAAAGATGTTATTTGTTATGTGAAGGGAGGACGAGACTTGTTATCTAAGAAAAAGAGAGAGAAAGTCTCGACATAGCAAGACAAAATTACATAACCCTTGAGCGCGTGTTTCGATTGAATGAATTTGACGAAAGCTTGAAATTGAGAAAGGAGCACAAGGTTGTTTCCATTTCCATGTGTCACCCTGTCCTTCTTTCCATCCGTCATTCCATTAAATATATAGGCATAAGTGAATTGATCCCAAGAGAAAGATGGTCCTTTTAAGCTAACTCTACTCAATAACTCATCTTCAAATATAAAATTAAAATGAAATTTAATTATTGACCAATATATTTTGATATAATTTATCAGATTATATCTATAATAAATTATATTATTTGATTATTATAAGCTTACTTAAATCTTTCAAACTAAGGCTCTGTTTGGCAATTAGCGGACTTAATTAGTTGTTAACCAATTCTATTAGCGGTTATCTAATAGCTGATTATATTAATTAATTTAATCAGCGGGTAACATTAGTTGTTTATTAATAATGTGATAAATTAGTTGGTTAGTATTAACTGTTTAAGTATAAAATGACTTATGAGGGCATAATAATTGTTTTATAATAAGGTTATGATTAGATATTTAAAAATTATGTCATCATAACATATATTTTATTTTGTAACAAAAAAACTTATTTCATTAGTAACAAAAGATCCCAAGTTTTGTAAAGAAAAAACTTACTTCATTGTAAAAATTGTTATCACTGTAGAATACATACATGATTTTTAGTTATGCACGATTTTTAGTTTGAATTATCCATAACATCACTATAATATAATTAGCACAATTCAAAAATTATGAAAGAAGGGTGTAATTAGTTTTTTACCTATTAATTTTTGGCCGATCATAAAAAAAACTCCTCTTATGGAACTTTTAGAAATCAACTTATTGGGGATTAAATAAGCTAACCAATATGACATTCACCAAACACATCAATAGTTTTTGAAGATGATTAAAAAGTTAACTTTTAGTAAATAAGCTAAAAAACAACTTATCAGTTGTTCGCCAAATACCTCCTATGTTGGACCCCGATCGGGTTCCAACATCCTAAATTTCAAATACTATATCATCAATTAGTATAGACACTATTGGTAGCATAAACAACATTTAGTAGAAATTTTACTGGGACTCAAAGTTTGAGGAGGTTCAATAATACACAATTTTATCCCTAACTAGTAGAGAGACTGTTTTAAATGGCTCAAGTGAATAAATGAAAATAAAAAGAAAAAGAAAAGAAATAAGTAAAAAAATGATAAATAAAAGTAAAATTAGAATAAAAATAGCAAAAAAAGAGACATTATAAGTAGCATATATTGCCTAAATATGATCAACTAAGTGTAACATATACGTAGCAAAGTCTAATTACTTTAAACACTATATATCTCCTAATTTGTCAATATTTTGGTATGGATTTAGGACATACTAAAATGCTTTTTTAGACCTTATTGGAATCTTAAACCACAGAACTTAAAAGTCAAAGTCAACATATGAGTGTACGTGGTTCTCCGTTTTGCGAAAATTTGAAGAAGGTCATAATATATACAACTATTCCTTTATATTTTTACAAAGATTATTTCTATAACTTTTCATGTGTGACTTTATGGTCATAAATGAAGAACTTTACTAATTACTTAAATACTCAAATCTTAGAACTTGAACGATCATAAAATAATTTAGCGGTGACCTTAGAAGATAGTTAAATTTATAATAAAAGAAACTTTAAAAAATTGATTGATTGATGTCAGTGTTCTGAAACCCGGACCGATCATCGAACCGGAGGCCTTACTGGTCACCGGTTTGACCGGTTCGACCGGTTCAACCACCAGTCGAACCGATGTGACGTCATAATTATGCAATAATTATATT
>JANIHZ010138340.1:0-11235 GCA_027478365.1 Erythroxylum rufum
CAAGATTTCATGTTGATGAAATAAAGGTACATGTTAAAATATTGTCACATGACGTGACAGCCTAGACGGGAAATAAATTTATTTGAAATGTATATTATGAGGATAATATAAATTTCATGAAATATAAATTTATTTATAGCCTAAGCCCAAAAGAATTTATTTTAACAAATGAAGAGAAAGAGTAGATGTATTATTATAGCCATCAAATTTGCGAAAATTTTTAAGGTGATTTTGAACAGGAATTTGAAACAGCAAACGATAACCATTCTGGACCAATAACCTATCAATTTTGTAGCCCTTGAAGTGTAGAATCTAATAGTGAAAGTTTCAGATCGTTGGAGTAAGCTAGAAGAAGTTATCACTGTTCTAGTACCAAATGGTCAGGAATTAAGCATGTTGTTTCAAAACCGTTCTTAATTTAATTGCCATAAATGTTGTGGGAATTTAAAGAATATTTTGAGGCTATACATTTTTTACAGATCTGGTTAGACTAGGATATAGGTTTCGTTCTTGCTAGCCATTGTTCTCTCTCATAACTTGTTAAAACAATTATCGATTGAGTAATCGATTAAGAAACAGGTGACGAAGCTAGGCAAGGACGAAGAGAACACTAGCACAAACTCGACGTCCTTCTTGTTTCAGATTCAAGGTGAAGATAAGAGGAATACAACTTCGTTAGAGACCAAAGGTATGGTTTAACAATTCCTCTTATAGGAATATAAACTTGATTGTGATGCAAACAAAATACAAGAAGAATTAGCAATAATAGAAACAATCCTCATTGTTATTGGATTTAAAATTTTTAAATTTTACCCGATCCATAACATGAAATCCCTTCACACAGGACATTCCCGAGACTCAGCATGTCCTAGTATCTACTCCACGGACAGATACCTAGCTACCACTCGCTCATATCGACACAACCTAATCATCTAAGACCATCAAATGTAGCCTATCTTAGGCTAACCACTAATTCTCGATTTTCACCAATTATTCATAACTTAACCACATTCTCTATTTAATTAACACATTTCCCGTCAACTTAACAAGACAATACACCTAAAAAAACGTAACAAAATATAATAATGGAACATCTTATACTACATTAATTATTTATAAATAAAATAAAAATAATTCATGTATGTAACTGTTAATCATTAATTAAATTAATAACTAACTCAAACAATAAATCACTATAAAAATATTTTATTAACAACAAAATGATACTCTATTTTGATAGTAAAGTTCAAGGTTATCCTTACCTCGATTTCAGACTCAACTAATTGACAATCCAATTTACACCTTAATAAGATTTTTATACTTAAAATTTTCAAAATTCTATTAGACTAATTTACGTAAAATTTGTATCCCAATTACTCTCAATGATCCAACATTATTCTCTCTTATAATTTATTCCTAATTATAAAAATTAATAACCTTACCAACCTAACCCCCATAATTACTAGGATACCCTTAACTAAATAAAAGTCATATCTTACCCTCACTCAATTTCATTAATACCAAAAATGCTCTTCGTACAACAAAATTTCAGATTTACCCTTCACTTTCTACATTCCCTATTTTGCCTCTACATGTAACTTAAATTTTCAAAACAATGTCATCATCTTTATCCTCTCCTTTTCTTCTCTCTTCTCTTCTTTCATCAATTTTCAACCCCATTTTCTCCACTTTTATCCTTTCATGCAACTTCATATATTGTCCCAAACAACTACAACATGCAATCCAACTATAATAGCCATACAATCAATTATTTTTTCATTTTCAGAAGTAGCCATACAATCAATGATATTGGTGCTCTGGACTTTTGAGAGACAGTGGAAGACAATAATGGTCATTCTTGGGTGGAAACGATAAAATAGCATTTATATATAGTTACCTTAAGCACTATGATCATTCATAATTCCATGAGTTTATGCGTTCTCTTGGTTATTGCTTCTCTTTTTTACTCTGTTTATGTGGTTCTTTCATTGTCAGCAGGCTATTGTAAGCTTTGATGCCGTGGAAATGCTAAGCGTGATGGAGGCAATAGGTGACTCAGAAATTATTCTAACAATTTGTTTTGTCTAGTTTACTAATAAATTATTTATCTTTTGTATAAGATCAGCGCCATTGATTTCTTTCATGACCTGATTGGGTGAATACCCAATTGCCAAAAACCTACTTTAAGGTCATCACATTCTATTGGTACTGAGCATTGAGAATGCAGAACCCTTTGTGGAACCATATTCTCTCTCTCTATTTGAGTCGTTGTGTAGGATGGGAAGTGGGCAAAGAGAAAGGAACAGAAATATTAGTGCCAAGCAACAAATGAGATCAATATTGTTGGTACAAAATTAATCCTACAAAAGACATATGAAATGGAGAATAAAATGTTAAATTAACTTTAAAAATTAATATTCAATTTTTATATACTTATATTTTTTTGTTATTGCTTTTTTAGAAAGATAAGGATAATGAAGAATGGGTAGATGGCATGCAATTTTGGAGGGTAGATGGCATGCAATTTTGGAGGGTAACTAGAATGAAGGCAAATGAAAATTGTTTTACCTTAAATGGAGAAGAAATAATGGTATACAAATTCAAATGAAATTATATTTTATTTTTGATAATATATATAAATATAAATATTTAAATTTTTTACTAAATTTTTATTTTATATTTGAATATGCAAAATACATTTCAAGAAGAGGGTGAAGTAGATCGTAAGGCAATTCAATTAGCGCCTTTACTTTTGGTTGAACATTTCACTTGTGTTTTAGAAAGAAGATCAAACTATCACGTGGTGTAGGTGTTAAGGGAATAACATCAAACTATCAAGAAAAAAGTAAGACTCTTGCAAAAAATGAGGCAGCAAGGAAATGTGAGGGTGAATTGGTTGATGAAGTTGTGAGGCTTAATGAAACATCAAAAAGCAAGAAGAGGATAAAGCGCAATGTGCAACATTGGACAAGCAAGTTATGAACTTGAAACAAAAGGAATTTTTGCATATTTAGCAAATATTGGAGTGATTTGTATTGTGTTATAGTTAAAATTTTATTTGTGACAATAGTAAACACAGTAGTTACAAAATTATTGTACTGTATAAATTTTAAATTTGTGATGAAAATTTATTGACAACATGACAGGTATTTGAGTGTTGATTCATCGTGCATGGAAGGTTCAAATCCAGCATATCTATCGGGAAGAGAATCAGTGTGTCGATAGACTAGCTACATTATCCTGTTTATCAGGTCTAGGGCTATAGTATCTTCAGGAGCCTCCATTGATTGTTCGGGATTTACTTCATCAAGATATGAATGGAGTGCTTTATCATCGACCACTGTGTTAGTGGGGTGATCTGGGTTGAGCGTTATTTCTTTCTCGGCGTTTTTCCTTGTAAAAAAAAAATTATTGACACCATTAATAAAAGTATTGGTGACTATGTTTTTCTTCCTAATAATAATAATACATGTGACAACATAATTTGTCACTATTAAATGATAATATCAATAAGAAAATATCTTTCACAAATAAGACTTACTTAAGTGACAATATTTCTTGTCACAATTTTATATAATTTTAGTGTGAAAAATGTTGTCATAATATAATAGTATTTTTGACGTTTTCAGCGTATCACTATTAATATTTGTGACATTTTTTTATGTATCACTAGTAATATCTTTTTTGTCGACACTATTGTTACAAATGATTAATATTATTATGACCATACAATTTTGTCACTTATGCAAACGATTTCAGTGGCAAAACAGTGGTCACAAAAATTATAAGGAATTGTGACAGCTTTTTAAATATAATTACTATTTCATCAAGAATGGGATATTTATAACCACAAGTGCCGACTTGAAAGATTTGTCACAGAAATTAATAGTGATCGAAATTTATGTTTTTAGTGACAACTTTAGCTTCAACTACATGTCCATTTTCTTGTAGTGTGTATATGTGTTACCCATATTCATGCTCATTAACTATAAAATAAACAAACCACCTTTGAGCGATTTCAAAAATATTCTATACCAAACGAATTTTTGTTGCTTTGATGCCAATTATTTGAGCTACTGGAATTTGTCATTTTGCATTATGATAAAATTGTTTCCCTTTTTAGGAGCGGAATATCCTAAAACCTAAGCATTTACGTCATCATTTAAATACTGCTTTACTACACGAGGTTGTAAGTAACAATTCCTAAAGTAGTTTATAGGATGGTCTTATCAAATTCTTATGCCAATGATAATTATGTCTTCGTCACTCCTATCAAATGTGCTTTTGATAGCTAAATGGAGAGAACTCAGATCTTTGCACTCACTTGGTTGACCAAGGATGGTGGACTTGTGTTAAATCTAGCAATCCCATTTGTGAGAGCTTTGATAGTTTCACAAGTTATACTTACGTAATGTTACTGATAGATGTATTAGAAGAAGTGGCTATATGCATCTAAAACCTCTTTTTCCTTAAAAAGCATTGTCAGAGAAGTCTTAGGGATATCTTTAAGTATTTCTTGACAGAAGTTTAAACCAACAAAGGATGGTAATATGTGCTTGAATATTTTCTAGTTATATATAAAGCATGCAAAGTTTGTTAAGATTGCTTATGTTGAAAGTTAATAATTGCAGCCTATGTTATACCTCACTAATAGAGTTTGTCAAAATCTGGTTAATTCAAATCTTTATTTATGTACATTACTCGATTGATTGAACCGAGACTACTAACTAGACTATTGTCAATATATATAAAAAGAACTCTCAATTCCTACTTCAGATGGAACTCTTTATGCACAGTACACCTCTTTTTCATGATTTGTTTTGTGCTTGGCACTTGAATTTTAGAAGGAACTCTTTTTGGTTCGCTTGAGTCTTAATGCTCTGTGACTTTGGCTCTACTTCGTCGTACAAAATGATGAATCTCTTTTTATTTGGATAATAATTAATCTAAGAATAAAATGTGATACATTAGTAAATGAATTAAATTAGAATTTAATATTAACATCTAATATTATAAAAAATAAAATAAGAAATATGATAACAAAATTAAACATGTTTTTTGTTTTCAGCATTTTTATTACAAATTTCAACTAAATAAATCTTTAATTTTTTGTTAAAAATTAATCAACAAATTTTAATTTTTTAGAATGAACTTACCGGTCACTCTTTTATAATCATAAGGTCACAGATTTAAGTTATAAAAATAACCTTTTTGTAAGAAGATAAAAAAAAGATTGTGTATATTATGCTGCATTGGATAGTTAACTTTTATCAATCAAACAATTTTTTGTTTTTTAACAAAAAATTATAAATTAAACAACAAAAAATAACCATAGAAAAGCAAAAGAAGAAAGTGTGAGGGAGACCTTTTTATGAGAGTTTCAAAATATCACCAATCGAATTTTTGTACTTCTTTTGAAGCCAAACTCGTAATCAGTATTCAAATTAGCTTTTGTATCGAAAGGAATTTGATTATTTACACAGTTTTTTGATTAACCTTTTGTGATATCAGAACTCAGGCAGCCTTTGCATTTGACTTTATCCGTTTCACTCTCGAGTATAAAAACACCCCAGCAAGTGCCACGGCAGTTCCTGAAGTTGAAACCAACCAATAGTAAACTATCCATGAAATTAGAAATCACAAATTTCTCATCTGAAGAACCAGCTTGTTAGAACGCTGCGATCTTCATTAATTTGCCACAACTGGGTTGAAAAATGAAATTACCAATAGAGTTTATTGGTGAGACAGGAGTCTTAAAGAAGACAACTGATGAGACTATCACCACGACACGTTTCGCACAGTTTCCTACAGAGTGAGTGACAGGATTTACCATCTGCAGTATCATATAAGAAACCTGCAGAAATGGAGAGTACAAAATCAGGAAAAAAAAAATGAAATAGCAAATCAAAAGTGGAAGAGAAGTCAGAATCACAAACTGAAAACGGTATAACCAAAAGGAAATGGGTATGAAGATTCCTACTTGTTGGTAACTATGGAAACAGAACCCTGCAAGAAGAGATCTTATGAACACCTCTCTGACATCCAAACCTTGGTTACCCTGAAACATAGAGTACAATAAAAGAAGTCAAACGAGTGGCCTTGGTAGTTAGAGATTGTGAATGAGATCTGACAATCAGGCTTTTTATTATACTACTCACAGCAGATTGAAGATATGAAGGAGTGAATTTAAACCCTTCCGCGAAAATTGCAACAGGAACAAGAAGCATGAAAGAGATGATGGTTATTACTGAGAACAGATTGACGTTGTCCAAAGCTTCCTGTTAGAAACGATTGAAAGGGCATGGCCAATGACGTAAACTATGATAATTCCTACTAGTTACTGAGAAAGTAGCCGCCACTTACCTCTTTATTTACCATGAACTTTTTGCTAAGTACATTTCTTGACTGATTAGTCACATTGGAAGCCATTGCACTCCAGAATCCAATCCTATTTCTCAGCAGAATACAAAACTTAAAGTAAAGTAGCCGGAATCGATCTGGGTAGTTCTTACAAAAAAAAAAAAAAAAAGAAAGAAGAACAAGAAGGATAAGAAGAAGAAACTCTATGAACAAGAAATGACCTATTACCAATTGAAAGAGGCCTCTGTAAACGATGCCAGTGCCACTCCACCAACTACTGGTACCAGGGACAAAAGTACCAAAAGAGAGGGCGTCTGTGAACAAGTGAAAGCGGCCAAGTGATTATACATTTAGGACCAGTATGCAAGCAAATATCAGACCAAAAGCCCAAGATGGGTCATCTCAGTATGGACTAAAGAAAGTACAGATATTGCTTCATTAACAAAAATGTTCAGTGTACAAGTGAAAACCGGATGGCAAAAAGTCTCAGCGATCCCATGTTTTTAAAAAAGAATTTATTCCACTATCTCTTTAGTTAGTTCTTACCTCAGCAAGGAATAAGGATGAGAACAGGACTGTGAAAAAGGGCTCCATAGCTTTGATCGTGTGAGTGAAGGAAACGGCGACTTTCCCAAGACTAATGTTGGTCAGAATGTTGCCTAATGTGTGAGCTATCGCTAGCGGCAGGATAGCTGCAAACTGAAGAGTTAACTCATCAATGCAACATCTACAGAGCTACTGATACGAGAACAAATAAATGAGATTAACCGGCACAGAGTTACAACACCGAATAGAGATTTCGTGCGTAAATGAAGACCATTATGATAGAATATCCGAAAATGTTACCTAATCAATAATCACAGATTTTATTTGATAAATTATTATAATTCATTTTAAGTTTTTTTAATTTGGTAGGCCATTAGGTACCGGCGACAACTGCAGGGAAGTACCTGGGAATGGGTTATCTGTGGCCTCTTATGGAGGTTCAATGTCCACATCAGGATGACAATAAGAGTTCCGCAACCAAACTGGAAGGCAGTAACAGTTGCTGGAAATGGATAGACTTTAAGAACCTGTACAACGGCAATACAAGAACGGAACCAACGTGGGTATCTTGCGTTACTAGACGAACAAAATTTAGAACTTGGGTCGTGTTAAGAGTACAATCACACATTTCAGTAGAATACTAGCATCAATTTTTTTTCGAAAATTATACTAGCTTCAATTTTGCTGAAAGAAGATAAGAAAATAAGAACCTGTTTGTTGTAAATATTGAAGTAGATGTTCAAAAGATACCAAAGGCCAAACATGGACCCCAGCTGCAAAGTCCGAACCAGGTCACCTGGTTTCTCAGCCTCACCAGCACTCTCTGGAACCGAGGCGGCTCCAGACTTGCAACCGTCAAATCCACGATTTGAACTTGAAAAAGGAGCTGGAGTTGGAGTATTAAATCCATATAAAGAACCTGAAACTAAAGCTCTTCCAGTAGAAGTAACATCAAGTGGCTTTATATAAGTCGAGTTCACTATTTGGCTAATTATGGGGTTAGAACCGCCATATGGTTTTAGTTTAAAAAATGCGGTGGAAGGAGACAGAGCTAAAGCTGCAGTCTGCATCTTTGAGGTACAAGAAAGAAAGAATAATGTAGACTTGAGACTTCGAATGAATCACAGAAGTGTTTGATTTGCATTTGGCAGCTTGCTTGCTCAAGGTTTGTGGTTCATATGTTCTGAACTTCGGCCCAAGTTAAAATAGGGTTAGCAACTAATGACTAATAAGCTTGATCGATATAATTATTTGTGGTACATGGGAAACAAAACAACGCTTTTATTGATCATAACATGACAACCAACTTCCAAAGCTTTGAGCTACCTGTACAACAAGACAAAATGTATTTTAAGTGGTTAACTGATGACCAGAGAGTGTAGATTGAAAAAAATCTTAAGCAGAACATCAAAAGATGTCATTGTAGGGACTTGTGGATAGAAGTTATTTGCAAGGGTACGCATTGCTGATGGTCTAAATTTTAAGATTAATCAGAAGAGTACAGATGGTGGTTGACAAGCGTTGCAAGTTCATCTCATGGCCTACGGCCTCCAAATTGGTTCCTATGCTACATGGAAAACCTGGGAACCATCTATTTTCCATTCATGAACTTCATACGATTCAGGGAGTACATCACTTGTCCGTATATCTACCAAACAGGAATTCGTGTATTAGCACCCAATATTTGTGATTCAAAAACTGCTGATTAGCATAACGTGTTGACTAGTGTATGAATATTCAAATTCTGACCACAAGCACACGTAAATTATAAACACAATACTGGACCTAGATTATGATTAAAAAAGTTACAACTCACCTGTAAATTGAGATCCAAGGGTCTCACAAGAACACTAGTAATAAGTATTTTCTTTTATAAAGAATCCCCTAAAAATGCATTGTGAGATATGCATTAAATTTTGGTGGAGATAGAATTTCATTGTCGTTAAGCATATGTAAAATTAGTTGAAGTTCGCTGAACACTAGACATTTATAAGAATAAAAATTTATTGACCCTAGGCTTATGTGAAAAACAAAGTTTCACTGTAATTGGAATTCTTACTTATAATTCGAGTTTATAAATACTTTGTTAGGAATTGTGTAATTTGGTGGTTATTGCTATACTTCTCTTTACATAGTCTTTCTCTTACTAATTAAACAAAAATATTTTACCAAAAAAAATAAAACAAAAATATCTTCTTGCACATGAACATAGGTCGCATATTGGTTGAACCACATAGATTATATATTTTTTGCTTCATTATTTTTCTTTTGTGCAACAATTGGTATTAAAGCATAGGTTTTGATGTCAAGATATCTTTTCACAGATTCGATATTGAAAAATTAACTGGATCGAATGATTTTATCAGTAGGAAGATGAGGGTCGTTCTTATTCAACAGGAATGTGCAACAATGTTAGAAGGAGAAGAAAAAATGTCAAAGAATTTGGGAGCAACGAAGAAAGAAGAGATGTAGTAAAAGGCGCACAACGTAATACTGTTAATTTTGGGAGATGAGGACTTTAGAGAAGTGGTCGATGAAACAACTACTGTTTTGTAATATAAACAATTTGAAAGTAAATATCAAGAGATCACTTAGAAAGCGTTTATAACAAAAATAACATTTTAGGATGTCAAAAAGTATATAGTCGAATGGAAATAGGAGCAAGTCATAATCTAAAACGAAAAGTTGTTTAATGTTATAATAGTAAAGATAACAAAAGAAGGGAATAAGGGAAAGGAAAAAAAGGAACAACAAATATTGCTATAGTCTAAGACAGTTCCAATGAAGAGAATGGAAAAGGCAGTCATATTATAATGGTTATTAATTCTAATTTTGTAAATTTGCGGGAGATAGACAGCTTCACATCTTGTCATATGACTTTCAATAAGGACTTATTCTATTATTTTAAAGAATGGAATGATATTATATGATTGGGTGATGATAGAGAGTATGCTTTCAAAGGCGATGATTTAGTGCATATCAAAATGCACGATGAAATTATTGGAACATTAAATGCCTGATATCTTTTTGAGTTTCAAAAGAATCTAATTTTTATGAGTACTTTTGATGGTCCGTGTATGCTCTTACGATTAATGATGAGTATGTAACTATCATTCATGATATTTAAAAAAGTTAAGAGGAAGATAGATGGATGGGTGTTATGGTGAAGGATGTGAGGTTTCATAAGATCGACAAATTGATTGCATCTTATTAGATATTGTTGAAAAATGTTCTTAGTTCGAAGGATAAAACTGATATGTTAATAAAATTGTTGCTTGCATTAAAGTTCAATCATGGTTTGGATTTGATGAATGTTTGCATAGCTTGAAGCCCTTAGAAGTTTATATAGCAAGGTGTGGTCTTTGGTTAGATATTAGTGAATTCAAGTTAAAGTGAAAAATTATGAGATATGCATTAATTTTTAGTGGAAATGGAATTTTATTGACCTTAGGCATCTAAGGAAATAAAAGTTCACTATTATTAGGCGCATGTGGAAATAAAAATTCACTGACATTAGTCTTCTGTGGAAGTAAAGTTTCATTATACTTAGAATTCTTATATAAAATCTTAATATACAAATACCTTACTAGGAGTTGTATAATTTGGTAGTTATTTTCATACTAATACTTATTTAGTAAATAGATCTCTATAATAAATTTTAAGATTCCACAAAAGGTTTGATATGGTACACTCTCTAATTATTTTATCGTGAAGACAATTGTTTGTTCTTCTTATATTTATGTAAATAATGGTAAAGTAGAGTCTAGGATAATAAAGTGCATATTTCTAGGATATGCTATTGGATTTAAAGAGTATAGACTGTGATATAGCAAAAGTGACAAAACTCTAAATTTATGATTAGCAGAGATGTTACTTTTAACTAATCAACTATGTTTGACTAGAAAGAGGAGCTTAGTATCTTATAGGTAAAAAGGATTAAGGTGCTTACCAGAAGGTGGAATTTGAAACTAAAACTCCAAGTAAGACCGTGGTAAATCAGACCATGAATGTCTATGAGGAAAAATATGTTAAAAATACAACAGTAAAGAGGACAATAAGGGAAATAAAAAAACTACCAAGGATTTAAGACATGCTATTATTATGGTAAGTAAGTTTATAATAGTTTTAAGAAAGTTCTCAGGGAAGTTATTAAGTGGATTATGTGATACTTGAAAGGTGAAAACGATGTAGGCGGCCATATGAGCTTTCTCAAGAATCTCCTTCCTCAGATCATCCATATTAGGCACACACGGCCTCTGTCTCAACCATAATGTCTCATCCCTCAATTCAAACTCAGAATCTGGATTCACTTTCACTTTCTCCATAAGC
>JANIHZ010138406.1:0-22196 GCA_027478365.1 Erythroxylum rufum
ACTTTATCAGGTTTAAATTGTATGTTCAGAATTTCACATGATGCTGTATTTACAGGAATTTACTATACAAATATCTGATAAAAATGAAAATGCAAGACAAAACAAGGCATGTTAAAAAAAGAGCAAATAAACATAAAGTAAAGAAAACAATTTCTTTTGATATGTTGAGATGTCAATGAATTTTGAATAATTAGTTTATGAAATTGCATGAGTTTAATAAAGAAAATTGTTAGATGCCACAAATAATTCACGGTTATGACCCAAGTAATAAAATATTATTGACAGTTGTGATTTAACAACAAAAGACCATCATGCGGTTATCCAGAATTTTGAAGTTTAACAAAACAAGAAATTAAAGCAAAAAAAGTACACACATTACATGATTATTTTGCTCTAAGAAAAAGAACCTATGACAATTTTGGTTTTTTGTTACTGTCATTAACATCTACATGTCACTATGGTGTGGGTTCATTGTCGTTGAATCTTTTATGAAGGCATTGTCTGACTGTTGAAGAAGATTCAACAATATCTTCTAAAAATATTTAAAAACCAAAGTATATTAGCAACAGAATATATAAGGTAACATTATTTTTTAAATAAAAATGCTAGATAAATAAATATCAAAAGATAATATAATTAACGTAAAAAAGAAGTTTACATAGTTTGATAAAGATAAAAACGCAAAAAATGAATGAATAAATAATGAAAAATACCAAATTCAATGAATAAATAATGACAAATATTTGAAATAGGTGCAGGTGTAATGTCAGCAGTGTTATTTTGATCATTAGCTGAAATTTCATCATCTTTTCCAAGTAAAGTTGAAGCCTTTTGTAATTCATCATTATCAATTTCACGGTAATACATAACAGTGAACCGTTGTCTTCCATCTGGTGAGTGAACGGGTACAAATTTGATATAAAGAAGATATATCTTGCTTTTCAATTCTGCATGGACCTTTTCTAGAGGAAATTCCATACTCTTATTATGGGAAGACAAAAATGTAACATCTCATGTTCAGGGCTAGACCCTAAAATAGTGAATTGAGAGGACAGTGAGAAATTAGTAGTGCATTTCATGCTCATGCATCATAGTATATTCACAAACATGTGAATATTTATTTTTGATACATTAAAATAGTTGTTCATGCATTCATTGACATTTTTCCAAGTATAAGTGATTTTTAAAATGTGATTAAAGTGTGAATTTTGGATTACTTGTGTTACAAAATTTACTTGGTGATAATAGTTATTATTTTAGAATTTTGGTGAAATTTAGGAAAATTATGATGTTTTGAGTATTTTTGGACTAGGAAAAATGTCAAGAGACAAGACAATTGATAAATGGTAGTAGAGATTACTATCAAATGGCAATGGATAAATGACCTTATGGTTTATTGATAAGTGTCATCGAAAATTGGGAGAAAATTAGAGTAGGAATTGGAATTGATTGGACTAGTTAAATAAGAGAACCTAGTTTAAAGCCTTAGAAAATGGACAAGTGGCAAGTGATAAGTGTCACTTGCCAAGCCAAGCATTAAACCCACGTAACTTTTGGAAAGACCAACTTTTAATTGGTCTTCATTTGACTTGGCCAAATGTTCTCACCTTTTTCCTCTTTTTCATTTGTTCTCATCCATGACAATTATTTCCCACCCTCTCAACGTGCTCTTCATCTTGTTACACGAAACACCTCATCTCTCCTTAATAAATGAAGATGATCTTGGGATGTTTGGGAGTTAGGGTTACGTAATTTGCAACTTTGGAGCCAAAACAATTAAGAGTAGTCTTATTCATCTTCATAGTTATAATAGTTTCCATTAATTAAGCTTCTGTATTTTAGCCATAACTTTATCTGTAGATTTCCAAATGGAATTATTTTTAATTTATATTAAACTAGAGACATATGACTACAATTTTTAAGAAGAAATTGAATTTGAATTCTGTCTTTAAGGGTTTAGAAATTTGGCTTAAAGTTGAAATTGGTGTTCTGTCAAAGTATGAAAATAGTCTATGGATTTTTTATTATAACTTGTAGGATAATGAACTAAAATGCATGATATTGGTGTCATTAGACTTTCAAAACATTGAGGAACATTTGATTAGTAGAAGATGTTGCCTAAATACCCCATTATTGAGGTCAAAATGGTCATGCAAATCAGACCCGAAATCTGCTTAAGAAAAATATGGAAAATTGATAGGTTTATGATGTGTTTATTGAACATGCTTTGGTATTTTAATGATATATTGACCTATAGATGTCCAAATGAGGTGATTCATAGTTCAAATTAAAGTAGAGACATATGTATATAACTTTTTAGAAGAATTTAAATTTTACTTATGTTGCTAAGACTTCCAAAATCAGGTTTGAAATTGAGTATTGATTGAGGCTGTAGTACGAATCGAGACAAAAATTATCTCCTGAGATTATCAAAGAAACTGTATTGATGTAGGCCGAATTAGACTGAGGTATCTTCACCAAAGTTGTAGCTTATTCTCTTAGCTTTCAATTAGTATGAAGTTTGTAATTTTTTGGATATTGGAATTGAGAGATATGGGTTGTACAATTGGAATGCATGATCATGCTCTAGCCAAAAATTTCAAATGTACATAGTCTGTGGTATTTTGAGCATAACTCTTAGAATAATAAACCAAATCATATGCTTGGTATCATTAGAAACTTAAGACACTGAGGAACAATTGTCTAGAAGAGAGTGTTATAGAAATATATCATTTTCTTGATCTTATTGATTATGCAAAGTTGACCCAAATGAGGTGCTTCCAGCAAAAGCTGGAATAGTAATTAAATGTATGAATTTAGGAACTTTTGAAGTACAATTGATGTTTACATTAGTTTAGTAAGGAAATATACCCGAGAATTTGTCATGAACATACATCATACATATTCAGTATACATAAGTAAATTCTTAATCACGCACAATAGTGATTTGTATATGTGTTAAATGTTATAGAGAAACGTATAGAGCGACCACTTCCAAATATTGCCGGGACTTCAAGGTAATAAGCAATAAGGGAGCTTTTGTGAGTAATCTTAGATGGTCACACCTTACTTTGTTCTGCTTGTTGAATTTGATTTATGCTGATTGTGTTCTGAATTTCGAACAATGATTGTCCGAGGTGTTTGATGCATATTTATATCATTGGAAGTACTACTTGCATGTGAATATGATTGACTACTTACTTTGCACATGAAATGTCTGAAATGACTTTATTTTTTTTTTAACTGTTGAGTCCTAGTTGTGGGTAAATAGGCATGCCTAGAAGGGTATGCAGCTGCTCTTGTGATACTTCGGTGTCGAGGCTTCAGTCTCTTCTGTGACACTTCGGTGTCAAGACTTCGGTATCTCCTGTGACACTTTAGCATCGAGACTTCAGTCTCTCCTGTATAAGTCCCGTTACCCGCTTCTGTAAATGGCTTAGCAGTCATTTGATTTTGTGTTCTGATATATGTTTATTTCTGACATAAACAAAATTATGTTCTGATTCTGAAGGGTTTATACCCTCTTTGGATGCTTTGTTAACTATAAAATCTGTTTTGACATGCATTATGTCTGATTTATTGTTAAAAACAATTTTGTTAATGCATGTTTATACTATTACATGATTTAGTATCACTTTATATATAGATTAGTTATTTCTCACTAAGTTATATGCTTAGCACAATGGATTTGTCCCGTATAGGTTCAGAGTGAGGATTGTAAAGATTGGGACGAGTCAACCACAATGGCCAATAAAGTCTGTATCTTATTTTGATAGAAATGTATTCTGAGTTTATCTTGGCTTGTATATAGAGTGTATGACTTTGAATTCTTGTAAGTTTTTGTAATTATTATGTTTCAAGCTGGTTTCAATTTTTGGAACAAATTTGTATTATGTTCAAGTGATATAATGTATGTATGTTTTGAACAAGTTTGAAATGATTTGTAATGTATGTTTGCTTCAGTTTTCAAAAATACATATAATGAATGTTTAGTATATGTTGCAATGCTTCCGCATCAGTCTGTTATTTGTTTCTGTTTGTGAGTCCAATGTGGCACTCCAGTATCCTCCCAGGGGGTATTAGGGCGTCACAAAAAATGTTAATTGTTAGCCATATAATAAAGATATCATTATTCTTTTTATATTAAATCGCATCTGTAGTAAGTCAAAAAAATATAACCTGGTGGTAAGACTGCATAGCTTCAATTGCAGTAAACTTCAAAAGCTTTTCACCAAGTTTGCCAAAAATAGTAGCTGCGATAGTCCCTGTTTCGTCAGTCAAATCCACATCATAGCGGCATCTATATTTGCAACCAAAAGTTAATGAGAATATATATGTTAATAAGATATACTGAAAGCTTGTTATATAAGAAAAAAAAGAAGATTCAAATCATATGTCAAATGGGTGTGACCAGTTAAGTCACACCCATGATAAGGTCTCACAGGTGTGACTTAACATGTCACACCAGTGAAGAAGGTGTCACCGGTGTGACTTACAAGTCATACCCGTGAAGAAGGTATTACGGGTGTGATTTAACATATCACACCTATGACATCCAAGTACAAACGTTGTAAAAAAAATTCCGCAATGTATCAAAAGAAAAAGGCAGTAAATTGAAAAGAGAAAACCTGGGTTTAGCCGGAAGTTTCTCTCTGTAAGAATTAAAGTGAATAGAACTTCATAAGTAACAGCTATAGAATGAAAGCATTTCTTACATGTCATATACCAGTACTTTTGTAAGATGTGTTGGAAGGAAATATTAGCTTTAATCCATATTGTCTGCAAATATATAATAAGTTTTTTTTAAAAAAGTTAATATCAAATAAGCAATGTGTATGAGAATATAAAATGTATTTACCTTACTGGTAGAATTCAAGAAGATGATTTTGGTAATTTTCTGATGTGATCTGAAAGATATATTAGGATTATATCTCATATAAGCTTGTTGGTTAATAAGGTTTTTAAGCTCCTTATTATTTCGTTGTGCCCAAAAAGATAAAGATTATAAATATAAAAGCATTACAATATTATAAAATTTGTATATAATTTTATTATACAAATTTTATTAGTTGTTGGAGTAAAGATAAAAAATATGGCATTACCAATTTTTAAGATCCGTAACTTTTTGTATTGATGGATTAATAATAATTGCCGAGTCAAACCAGGTGGATAATGAAACACCTAAAATTTTTTAATTGTAGGGTAAAAATAAAATAGAAGGATAACTAATAAAATGTAATAGCATGATGAAGAAAAAACAAAAGTACCATTATAGAAGTTGACTTTTAGTTTGCGACACACAATTATCGAACAAGAATGTAAGGATACAGTAATTTGTTGGCCCTCATTAGTAACAAAGAATTCCACATTGACAGTATAACTGTTTGTTGCCTAATAAAAAAATAAATGTCAGAAAAAAAAGAAAGAGAACTTATCTCAGGTTTTCCCAACTAAAAGAATAAAAGAGAATTTAAATTACTGTTTGTTGGCAAGAACAAATTTTTGCACAGTTGAATGTTTGCCATCTTTGTTGATTTCTTTCTGATTCAAGACTTCAAGAACCACGAACAAAAATATCTATCATATGTTAAATATAAATATCATCAAATATAATAGAAAAAAATAGTCAACATTGTATAAAGAAATAGATAAAGGCTCTAACCAACTGATTTTTTTCTTGTCATTTATACAGTTGATAAGATCGATGAAAGGTGTCTAGTTAAATTTCACGGGGATGATGCTGTCATCATCTGGTACAGGTTCAACGACAGTGCAACTTGTAATTATCCATTGTATTTTTAAGTCTTCAGTTTGATACTGAGGAGGAATTGGCTTCACAATGGCATTACAAATATATATTTTATACACGGTTGCAAAAAAATGGCTCATTCGTTGTATATCATTGTTAAATATAATACCTTCAACTTGTGATCCCTGTTAATAATAAAGAAATTGTTAATAATTAAGTAAAAAATGAACATTTTGAATGAAGAAAGTGTAATCGTTATTCCTCATAATTAAAAATGATGAACTTTTGTCTCTTCGATGGTATGCCGGATGATGCGATAACATGTTGTTTTTCTTGGACAATAATTTCATATGACCACCATTGAGTACTAGGTAAAATATCCTTAATCAATAAACATTTTTCCATCCTAATTTTGTTAATAAATTAATCAGGGGAAAAGAATTTTTTTATATGAAGTGAAATTATATCAACTTGAATAAAATAATTAATATACCTACTGACAAGTTTATACTTTATAATTTGACTAATTGAAATATTTCATGGAACCCAATATTTGTTGTCTTTTGATCAAACTTTGAAGATTCAAAAGTTCCTGGAATGATCATAACTTTAACTAATTTAGGAGTTTTAGCTTTTGACAGAGCCACATATAGTTGTCCGTGTGAGAATACAGGCTGATGGAGATAAATTCCTTTATAATCAAGTCATTGCAAAACACAAATGAATAGGGAATTGTGTTCTGACAAAAGGTATTCCATTTTTTTCATTTTCTGAAGATTGCAAGGGCATTTTAGGTATAAAAACCAAATTTCCTTTGTGAGGTCCAAAGACAAATTTCGCAGAAATTGTATGGTCTTTTAATTGTCTACATATCAAACTTGTCCCATTGCACAGTCCCTTAGTTGGATTCAAATTTCTTATGAGCATAATTGGGGAGCCTTCTTTGAGTAAAAGTTTGTACGGAAATAGGCTTTTAGGATTTAAAGAATTGAGAAAATCTTCATAATCTACTTAATATCTTCGGTCAACCGTTTGGTCAAAACTCGTGTATGAATGCATATTTCCTGACAATTTGTTAGTTATCATGTCATTAATTTCATCAACACAACTGTTTATTGTGATCGTAAATTTGCAAGGAGAGCTTGATATAAGAAAGTCTTCCCAGTTCCACCAGGACCATCAATAAAAAAATTACCACCACTCAAAGCCAAAACTAAATCCAAAATTAAATCAAATATGTATTTTTTCTCATTATTCAACTTTGACTATAATAATAGGTCTTCTGGATCATCCTGTATATTCTTCTCACTTTGTATTTCTTTACTTTGATGTTGATGATAATTAGCATGAAACTGATGATGAGCAAAATGGTAATCAATTAAGCTTTTCCCCATTTGCCTCGGAGATTTATTAATATCTTGAAGGGTCATTTTTGTAATGTCATCAGATGTATAGGCACTATAGGAAGAAGCATATTAGTAGTCAGAACAAAGGTCGTCTTTGAATGTTTCCTAGAGCTACTTAGGGTTTGTTGGTGAACAATAGAACAGGAGTGTGGCAAATAAAAGTCTAAGTGACGTTGGCATTTGAAACATAACGGCTTCCTTAAGAGTTTGTTGTATATAAAATTAGATGCTAGCAATCTTAACTGCAGTGCAGCCTCCCTGAATCATCTTCTTTTCTAATCATCAATAGTCAATAAGTCATCAAATGATGTTGGTCCTTTAACATGTGTAAGTAATAACCTCAAGTAATACCTTTCTCCTTCTCTAGGGTCAACAGTAACCAATCTTCCTATTAGTTTTTGTCGACTTCTTTCTGACTATGTTTTTGTTTTTAAATTCCAAACAAAATGTTCTAGAAAATTTTTATACAAACATTTCATCTTTTCTGCCTTTTTATTTGTCAAATTCATCTTGAAAAATTCAATCAGCAATGTTTTCGGGAAGTCAATTTTTCTTAACAAATAAAACAGATCTGCATTTCTGTCAAAGGAAATAAACCGCTAATCTAGGAGATGAACCTGGAGTATATAAACTAATGGATTAATCTCTGTTAGACGAGATTCATATATACGCCATAAAGCTTCAGGAGGTGAAATTCATCAATATCAGTTGTGGTCTCTTGATCGACAATACTAAAATTGAAAAGATCATGACCTTTAAAAACATATTTGGATAAGTACTTAACAAGCTTCACAGTTGAATATATTTCAACATTTATGTGACAATCAATTGGCATCAAGAGGTACGAATTGTGAGGAACCACCCACCTATTATCAATTTCAAGTCTGCAAATTTTGACTTTCTTGCCATCATCTCTTCGTCTATAACATGGATAAGTGACTTCACTATGAATAGTAAAAGGAGCAAAATTCTTAGGATAATGATTTTTGCACACACCATTTCTCATATAAGGGCAATCTTTATTCATAAAACTACAAGGACCATGAATTATGTCGGACCCCGTTTCCGGAGCCCGACGGTCTCGGGACACGAACCTTACTGAGACCTATTCCAAAGACATGAGCCTTGCTGAAACCCTAAACCTGACACTTGCTGCTAACTCACATTGGTGGTGAGCGTAACTGGTCCAACCTTAAAACTGAAATCTGCTCTCAGAAACTCAAAAATAACTTTCCCAACACATGTCCGTTAAACGGACATGAGTGTCCGTTAAACGGACATGAACTAAGCTTGGAGGCCATTTTTGACCCGAAGCTGTCCGTTAAACGGACAGGCGTGTCCGTCCAATGGACACAAAGCGACTAAAGGGGGTATTTTCTCTTGAATGTGTCCGTGCAACGGACATGAAGTGGCTAAGGGGCATTTCTCACCCGAATGTGTCCGTTAAACGGACAGCCATGTCCGTTTGACGGACATGAAGTGGCCAAAGGGTGTTCTTTCACCCGAATGTGTCCGTTAAACGGACATACGTGTCCGTCTAACGGACATGGGAATTTCCAAGATTCCCATGCCACTTCAAGGCCTGCTTAATTCCCAACCAAATCTATCAACACTTCTAAACTTCTAACATTCTTTCATTCCATGCTAAGGCACTTCACAAACTCTTGGTCATCAACTTCAAATCATCCAACACTCAAATCCCAATTCTGAAAGTGCATCAATTACACTATCCAACCATAATCAAGCTATCATCCAACACAACCCAAACAATCATCTACTAGGAATGACATGTACATCTACCCATAATGCATGCATAAATTTCATTCACGTTAAAACCAATGTTTTACAATGCTTTAGTAGGCATTTCAAGCCCATTTACAAAAATGTCCAAAATACAATTTGCAAAACACAACATTTGCTTAAAATGCATCTAAAGCATCGACTTACAAAAATTCACTTGAATTATAAAAACAGCAAAATCTTGGAGTAATGCCTTTAAGCTCATTCCTCGGGATCTCGCTCTTCACCTGGGAATGGGACGGGATAGGAGGGGGTGAGCTATTGCTCGTGGGTAACATGTTTATATTTATGGGAATAAGCTGAATCGTTGCATTATACATACTTTTAGCAAATTTCTCAAGACAAAATCATAGAACATGCATTTCATATCTTCATCAGTCTAAAAACATAATTTTCATGATTCAAGCATTCTTCATTCTTGTAAATACATGTAAACACATAAAACATGACAATTGGCTCGGTAAGTCCACAAATTCTGACGAGCTACACAATTCCATATCCTGGCCTTGTGTAGTCGTATGCTGAGGAGTCCAAAAAGGAACATCCTTGCCTCTTGCGGGCAGGCAGGAGAAGCCTATACTGGTCAACGTGCACGTGACATTTTGCTGGGTGGACTTGACCTAACCCACATAACATGAACTTCATGCATAAAAACTGGACTTTTCTTGTCCAATTAGCTGATTCTTGAAAACTAAATTTCCATGCATAAATCATGCTGATTTCGTAATCACATAATCATCCAAACTCATTTAATTCATGACAAGTTCAAGCAAATGACATGTACTGCTATAATTCTCACATGATGACAATCATAAATCAATTTACAAGCATTCAATGCACAATCAATTCTCACTTCAAAGGTAGTTGAAAACATTAATTTCATTAGTTGAATAGCATTTATTACTTATTAACATAAAGATAAAAATGAAACCCACCTTGTAAACTAGCTTTAAACTTGCTTAAGGATGATCCTCTTCTTGCTCTTCTCTTCTTCTTGCCCTTCTTCAAGAAAAGAAAAAACCCCAAATCAACTTAACTCAAATTGAAAATCTTCATGACTCAATACATGAAATTGGTTCTAGATTCACTAAACCCATGCACTTTCTAAGCTTTCTAACTCAAAACCCAAACAAAAGCTAAACCTTAAAATCAAGACTTACCTTAGATCCTTAACTAAACAAGAAGTTTCTTAGTTCAAAGTGAAGCTTAGCTTTTCCTCTATGCTTTTCCTTCTTGGACTTTCTTCAAACAACCTCTTGAACCACTTAGAAAACCAAACCCTAGCTTCCCTTCTTTTCTTCTTCTTTCTCCTTCTCTCATGACATCTCTCCTTCTCTCTTTCTCTAATTTTCGTTCTCTCCTTCCTCTCTTGCAAGACAAGCCTCCTTCTTACTTCTTTTATACTCTCTTATTAAAACATAAAAGCCCAAAAGCCCGAAGCCCATTAGTCTTTTAAATGTCAAGCCTTTTTCCATTATCATCTTAAGCAACTTCTTCACTTAACCCATAGGCCCATTATTTCCTTAAGCCCAACTAACACATTTAATTTCATTTACTCATACCACCTAACATGCCACCTAACTTATTAATGCTACCATACTTAATTAATATCAACTTATTCTAATTCATCAAGACCTCAAATTAATCTAATCATGCTTAAATAAATAAATAAAAATTTTCAGGGGCTAACATTTCTCTGCCCTTAAGGAATTTCTTCCTCGAAATTCTTATCTGATTCATTGAAGAGGTGTAGATACTTCTCCTTCATTGCATCCCTGGGCTCCCACATCACCTCTTCAACTGAATGGTTTCTCCATAGGACTTTAACCAACTTAATTGTCTTGTTCCTGAGAACTTTCTCCTTGCTATCTAGAATCTCCACTGGCATCTCCTCATAGCTCAGATCATCACTCAACTGAACTTCCGAGGTCTGAATGATGTGAGAAGGATCTGATCTGTACCTTCTCAACATGGAAACATGAAAAACATCATGTATCTGTGACAACTCTAGGGGCAATGCCAACCTGTAGGCTAACGGCCCAATTCTCTCTAGAACCTCGTACAGACCCACATATCGTGGACTTAATTTTTCTTTCTTGCCAAACCTCATGACTCCTTTCTATAGAGACGTCTTAAGGAATACCTTGTCACCGACATCATACTCCATCTCCTTCCTATATGCATCTGCATAACTATTCATCCTATCCTGAGCTGCCTTAAGTCGTTGCTTGATCAAATCAATCTTGTCCACTGTCATCTGAACCAATTCTGGTCCCATCAGCTTCCTTTCACCTTCTTCATCCCAGCATATCGGAGTCCTGCATCTCCTTCCATACAATGCTTCATAAGGAGACATCTGATTGCTCGAATGGTACGAATTGTTGTAAGCAAATTCGACCAACGGTAAATGGTCATCCCAAGCTCCCTTGAAGTCCATTACACAAGCCCTGAGCATTCCTTCCAAAGTCTGAATGGTCCTTTCAGATTGACCATTCGTCTGAGGATGAAAAGCCGTGCTGAAACTCAACTTGGTCCCTAGAGCTTCCTGCAAACTACTCCAAAATCTCGATGTAAATCGAGGATCCTTATCGGATACTATTGAATCTGGAACTCAATGCAATCTCACTATCTCATTAATATACTTCTTGGCTAGCACATGCAAGGAATCTGTCTGCTTAATCGCCAAAAAGTGAGCTGACTTCGTCAACCGATCAACAATGGCCCATATAGCATCATGCTTCCGAACAGTCCCGGGTAAACCCATCAGAAAATCCATAGTGATCCTTTGACACTTCCATTCAGGAATGGACAATGGCCTCAACATGCCTGAAGGTGCCTGGTGTTCAACCTTGACTTGTTGACACACTAAACATCTGCTCACATATCTTAAGCTTGGCCATCTGCTCCAACAAAGGCAAATAAATTGCCTGAACATAAGCTATAGATGATTTCCTACTCAACTCGTCCGCCACTACATTTGCCTTTCCTGGATGGTACTCAATCAACAAATCATAGTTCTTGAGCAACTCTAACCATCTTCTCTGTCTCAAATTCAGCTCTTTCTGGCTTAGTAAGTACTTGAGACTCTTGTGATCCGTAAAGACCTTCGTCTGCACCCCATACAAATAGTGTCTCCAAATTTTCAGAGCAAAAATCACTGCTGCCAACTCTAAGTCGTGAGTAGGATAATTCAATTCATATGGCTTCAACTGTCGTGAAGCATAAGCTATTACCTATCTTCCTGCATCAATACACAACCTAGTCCTTTCCTCGAAGCATCACTATACACCGTGTACCCCTCACTTCCATTGGGCAAGACTAAGATTGGAGCACTTGTTAACCGATGTTTGAGTTCCTCAAAACTCTTCTGACATTCATCACTCCAGATAAACTGCTGATTCTTCCTTAAAAATTTAGTTATCGGAGCTGCTATCATTGAAAATCCTTCCACAAACCTCCTGTAATAACCTGCCAGGCCTAGAAAACTCCTTACCTCTTTCACTGTCTTAAGCACATGCCAATTCACCACTGCTTCAACCTTCCTTAGATCAACATGAATTCCTCTCCTGGAAATCACATGTCCAAGAAAAACCACTTCATGCAGCCAAACTTCACACTTGCTGAATTGGGCATAAAGCTCTCTCTCCCTTAATCTCTGCAACACTATCCTGAGATGCTCAGCATGTTCCCCTTCATCCTTGGAATAGACCAGGATGTCATTGATAAAGACTATGAAAAACTGATCTAAAAACTCTTTAAAGACCCTGTTCATCAGATCCATGAATGTAGCCGGAGCATTGGTCAGTCCGAATGGCATGACTAGGAACTCGTAATGCCCATAGCGAGTCCTAAAAGCCGTCTTTTTAACATCAGACTCCTTGATTCTGAGCTGATGATAACCTGACCTGAGATCAATCTTCGAATAAACCCTTGCTCCGTGCAGCTGGTCAAACAAATCATCTATTCTTGGTAAAGGATACTTATTCTTAACAGTTACCTTGTTAAGCCTCCGGTAGTCGATGCACATACGCCATGTGCCATCCTTCTTCTTAACAAATAGAACCGGCGCTCCCCATGGTGATGAGCTCGGTCTGATGAATTCCTTCTCTAACAATTCTCCCAACTGTTCCTTAAGCTCCTTCAATTCAGCTAGAGCCATCCTGTAAGGTGGTATTGAAATAGGCGAGGTGCCGGGAATCAAGTCAATTGCAAACTCGATTTCCCTTACTGGCGGCAAACCAGGTAAGTCCTCTGGGAACACATCAAGAAATTCCCTCACTATCGGGCAATCCTCTAACCTCCCCACATTTACATCCGGATTCATAACATGCGCCAAGAAGGCTTCACACCCCTGGCCCATCATCCTGTCAGCTAACAAAGCTGAAATGATCCTCGGTGCTGGCATTTTCCTGTCCCCCTTGAAGATCACCTTCTCTCCATTTCCCAGATCAAGCTCAACCTCCTTAAGACTACAATCTAACTTTGCCCGGTACTTCTCCATAGCATCCATTCCCAATATAACATCTAACCCTTTTAGGTCTAGAGGTAGTAAATCTACTACCAGTCTAGCACCATCAATGTAAAGTTCACAATCCTTATAGATTAGACTGATCACCACTTTTCTCCCGAGAGGAGTACTAACAACCAAAAAGTTATCTAGCAACTTGGAATTCATTGCATGCAAGTTCATACTTGAAGACACAAAGGAATGTGTAGAGCCAGAATCAAATAAAACATACATTGCTGAATTAAACAACTGAGCCATACCAGTGACAACTTCAGGAGCAGCTGCAGCTTCTTCCCTGGTTATGGAAAACACTCTGGCTTGTGCCTGACCCTGGCCCCTAGGCCTTCCTGGAGGATTAGCCTTCCTTACAGCTCCAAAGCTGCCTACCTCGGTAACTGGCCTGGTTCCCACTGCTTCCGTTTGCCTCTGGGCTTGAAATTGAGAGCCCTCTTGCGTCGACCTCTGGGGATAATCCCTCATCATGTGCCCCTTCTCACCACACCGGAAACAACCACCAAACCCTCTGAGACACTCCCCCTTATGAAATTTCCCACACTGCTCACTCTGGGGGTTTGTATATTTACCCTTCCACGTCTTCCCTAGGCCTCCCACACTTGAGACCTGCTCAGAAACTGCCCTTGACTGCTGGCTCTTGGCAGGACCACCACTACCCATGCCACTCTGAGTATGGAAGGTCCTTGTGCTCTTTTCAGGCACTGAAGAACTCACTCGCTTCCTGGAAGACTGCTCCCTATTCTTCCTCTTCCTGTTCACCTCAGACTTTATGTTCTCCAGCTTCTCAGCCTGGAGTGCGGCATCTACCAACTGCTGGTAATCACAGAAATTGTGGATCAGCACCTTCTCCCTGATCCCAAGATGAAGTCCCCCTTCGAACTTACAACACTTATCCTCTTCACTCGCTACAATGTTGGCCGCATATCGAGACAGCTGAGTGAACTTCAATTCATATTCACTCACGCTCAATTCCCTCTGTGTGAGGTTCAGAAATTTCCTGGCCTTCTCTTGGATGTAAACTCTCGAGAAGTACTTCCTCCGGAATACTTCCAGGAATTCCTTCCATGTCAGCACTGGAGGTAATGCCTGACTGCGGGGCACTGACTCCCACCAATGCAGTGCATCCCTTTACAGCAGACTAACTGCATAATCCAGCTTCTCCCCATCTGAGCACCTCATCTGATTCAGGACCCTTTCGGTCCGCTTCAACCATGATTCAGCCTCCTCGGGATTAGTAGTCCCGCTGAAATCAACAGCTCCATACTTCCGAAGCTTATCATACTGTCCACTCCTCTCTGCTGGAGCCGGCACCTGAGCTTGCATTCCTTGACCCATGGTATAAGTAAAAGCCTGGGCAAAGGCCTGAAAGAATTGAGGATCCATGGGGTTTACTTGAGGCATAGGAGGAGGCGGTGGAGGCACCTCATGCTGCACACTTGGTGCCTCAGAATCAGAAACAGGGAATGTCCGTGCATCCTGCGGAATATACGACTCATCTGTACTTCCGTCCTGAGAGCTTGGTCGAGATCGAGCTCCTCGAGTCCTTTTTCGAGGCAGCATTTTACTCCTTCAAGTTAAAAAATCACTAAAAACCTTTAGTTCATGAAAACAACTTCAAATCATGTAGGACAATTTAAAACAATTTAAGTTGTTCATTTGAAAATACGATTCATTTAAAACAATGCACGTAATGCATGTAATGTAATGCATGTGAACTCTACCCTTGAAACCACCCACTAGGGTTCCTAGGAAATCATAAACCTAGTATGCTCTGATACCACAGATGTCGGACCCCATTTCCGGAGCCCGACGGTCCCAGGACACGAGCCTTGCTGAGATCCGTTCCCAAGACATGAGCCTCGCTGAAACCCTAAACCTGACACTTGCTGCTAACTCACATTGGTGGTGAGCGTAACTGGTCCAACCTCAAAACTGAAATCTGCTCTCAGAAACCCCAAAAATAACTTTCCCAACACATGTCCGTTAAACGGACATGAGTGTCCGTTAAACGGACATGAACTGAGCTTGGAGGCCATTTTTTACCCGAAGCTGTCCGTTAAATGGACAGGTGTGTTCGTCCAACGGACACAAAGCGACTAAAGGGGGTATTTTCTCCCGAATGTGTCCGTCCAACGGACATGAAGTGGCTAAGGGGCATTTCTCACCCGAATGTGTCCGTTAAACGGACAGCCATGTCCGTTTGACGGACATGAAGTGGCCAAAGGGTGTTCTTTCACCCGAATGTGTCCGTTAAACGGACATACGTGTCCGTCTAACGGACATGGGAATTTCCAAGATTCCCATGCCACTTCAAGGCCTGCTTAATTCCCAACCAAATCTATCAACACTTCTAAACTTCTAACATTCTTTCATTCCATGCTAAGGCACTTCACAAACTCTTGGTCATCAACTTCAAATCATCCAACACTCAAATCCCAATTCTGAAAGTGCATCAATTACACTATCCAACCATAATCAAGCTATCATCCAACACAACCCAAACAATCATCTACTAGGAATGACATGTACATCTACCCATAATGCATGCATAAATTTCATTCACGTTAAAACCAATGTTTTACAATGCTTTAGTAGGCATTTCAAGCCCATTTACAAAAATGTCCAAAATACAATTTGCAAAACACAACATTTGCTTAAAATGCATCTAAAGCATCGACTTACAAAAATTCACTTGAATTATAAAAACAGCAAAATCTTGGAGTAATGCCTTTAAGCTCATTCCTCGGGATCTCGCTCTTCACCTGGGAATGGGACGGGATAGGAGGGGGTGAGCTATTGCTCGTGGGTAACATGTTTATATTTATGGGAATAAGCTGAATCGTTGCATTATACATACTTTTAGCAAATTTCTCAAGACAAAATCATAGAACATGCATTTCATATCTTCATCAGTCTAAAAACATAATTTTCATGATTCAAGCATTCTTCATTCTTGTAAATACATGTAAACACATAAAACATGACAATTGGCTCGGTAAGTCCACAAATTCTGACGAGCTACACAATTCCATATCCTGGCCTTGTGTAGTCGTATGCTGAGGAGTCCAAAAAGGAACATCCTTGCCTCTTGCGGGCAGGCAGGAGAAGCCTATACTGGTCAACGTGCACGTGACATTTTGCTGGGTGGACTTGACCTAACCCACATAACATGAACTTCATGCATAAAAACTGGACTTTTCTTGTCCAATTAGCTGATTCTTGAAAACTAAATTTCCATGCATAAATCATGCTGATTTCGTAATCACATAATCATCCAAACTCATTTAATTCATGACAAGTTCAAGCAAATGACATGTACTGCTATAATTCTCACATGATGACAATCATAAATCAATTTACAAGCATTCAATGCACAATCAATTCTCACTTCAAAGGTAGTTGAAAACATTAATTTCATTAGTTGAATAGCATTTATTACTTATTAACATAAAGATAAAAATGAAACCCACCTTGTAAACTAGCTTTAAACTTGCTTAAGGATGATCCTCTTCTTGCTCTTCTCTTCTTCTTGCCCTTCTTCAAGAAAAGAAAAAACCCCAAATCAACTTAACTCAAATTGAAAATCTTCATGACTCAATACATGAAATTGGTTCTAGATTCACTAAACCCATGCACTTTCTAAGCTTTCTAACTCAAAACCCAAACAAAAGCTAAACCTTAAAATCAAGACTTACCTTAGATCCTTAACTAAACAAGAAGTTTCTTAGTTCAAAGTGAAGCTTAGCTTTTCCTCTATGCTTTTCCTTCTTGGACTTTCTTCAAACAACCTCTTGAACCACTTAGAAAACCAAACCCTAGCTTCCCTTCTTTTCTTCTTCTTTCTCCTTCTCTCATGACATCTCTCCTTCTCTCTTTCTCTAATTTTCGTTCTCTCCTTCCTCTCTTGCAAGACAAGCCTCCTTCTTACTTCTTTTATACTCTCTTATTAAAACATAAAAGCCCAAAAGCCCGAAGCCCATTAGTCTTTTAAATGTCAAGCCTTTTTCCATTATCATCTTAAGCAACTTCTTCACTTAACCCATAGGCCCATTATTTCCTTAAGCCCAACTAACACATTTAATTTCATTTACTCATACCACCTAACATGCCACCTAACTTATTAATGCTACCATACTTAATTAATATCAACTTATTCTAATTCATCAAGGCCTCAAATTAATCTAATCATGCTTAAATAAATAAATAAAAATTTTCAGGGGCTAACAAATCATATGCTTAATGACAAGAGAATATAATTGTGAATTTGATCAGGATCTGGTATTTCAGCGGATATGATTTGATCGTAAGAATCTGAATTTAGCAACTTAGAATGCGGCTTAAGTATCAATAATAAATGAGCGTGAGGGAATCCACGTTTCTGAAATTTAATAGCATAACAAATGCAGCAACATCTTCAAAGATTTGTTTTTTGATAAACTCTTTTTTGAGAATTTCAAATTTAGCTCTGATCTAGCCAATAAATCTAGTTTATCTTGTGGCTTTTCATGAAATTTAAGATTATCTTGTATCTCTTTCCATATAGGGTTGCAAGTTATGGCGAGAAAAATATTTGGTTTACCATACTTTTGTACTAGAGCCATTGCATCATGATAACATCGTTTCATGTCCCTTGGGCCACCGATAAATGAAGCTGGGTGACGACCAATTCTAGAACCTTCTATTTGACCAACGGTAATACTATCCAAAAAACCTAACAGTAGTTCTGTTCGTATCTCATTTTGTCTTTTTCTATGAAAATCAAGTCAGGATGTTTCAATTTGTATATAAGTGCCCACAACAAATTGTTTAAGTAGTCTTAAGTTATGGAGCAATATAGATTCATCATTTTCTCTCATTTAGAGTTGATAACAATAATATTCTCTAGCAGAAACAAAACCATCTTCACAGTATTCTTCATCAACAACTAGTAGTAAAGAAAATGAATTTGATAAATAAAATGGTGAAATTAAATAATATTTTAAAAATGACAAAACGGAAAGATAAACTTGCATGTGTTTTCCAAAGAGAACAATTCAGATGGATTAGTAAAGGAGTTGAAATGAGCATCACTTCCTTCATCCAAAACATTGCTCATGTTTCTCTTTGAAATCAACCACTTAATTCCACGATGCCATCAAGATTCAACACGAAGAAATAAAAGAGGATATTGAAGGGGGTCATAACATGCATAATAAGACTGAAATTCTATAACTTGTACTAGAGTGAGTAGACTTGGTAGTGAGGACATTTATCAATTTTTTCATCATCGATCTCAGTCCATATGGTGGCCACTTATGATACAGTAGGAAGATTATAAACACGTTGATCAAGGCCAGAATAACACCTCGAAACTTTTGCATGATTCTCAAGTGATGGAATGCCACTAAGACTTCAAAATAACTTGGCATAAGGATTATCATATAGAATTGTCATAATAAGTTTTAATGTATTCTGACAAAAATTATCACAACTGTTAGTCCTTTTTAGTTCCTCAACAGTATCAAATAAATAGAGTTGGATTCCAGATACCTTATTAGTTGTTGAAACTAAATTGTGAAGGAAATGATAAACTTGACTTTGAACACAAAATGTATAAACCCCTTTCTTATTTTTTGTTAGTTCTCAGTCATACCTAACTCATAGGAAGTAAAAGCTACATTGTTATTATATGTACAAACGTTCTTCCTGAAATATTCTGATTCTTCATCATTGCTAATAAATAATCGTTTTAAAGCATATGACATTTGAGGAGCAACAATGGAAACCTGTCCTGATGAACAACAGAATGATGGAGGTTCAAGATAAAATCTCTTTGCATGACAATGTTCACAATTTAGAACAAAACGAAGTTGTTGAGGCTCAATAGATAACCATTCTTGTAAACATGCTTTTAGAAACATGCATCTTGTTTCAAAAATGCCACTTTCATGGTCTTTTCCTTTTTGAAAATCATCACTCAAATCATGTAACAAACATATAACATATTTCACAAATTATTCATGAACAATAATGCAACACTTATGATGCAAATGAAATCAGAAAACTTCTTTGATTTAAAGAAAACAGTAATAACTTATTTACTCTATTATAAACATGTACCCACCTTGATTTCCTTGCTTAAAGACTTGACTTGCTTAAAATGCTTCTTTTCGTTGCAAACAACTTGAGGTATCAAAGGTTCTTTCTTTTGTTCCTCTTTCCCCTCTTGATCCCTTTAAACAATAACAAAAATCCCACTCAATAGGGTTTTCAATTGAAAATCCCACAAAGCACAATCACTAAAATGGGTTCTAAAATACTTAAACCCAAACATTTTCTAAACTCCATGAATTAAAATCCTTCAAAGACCCAAAACTTTCAAAATGATCTTACCTTCATTCTTCACTAAATGAAGGAATCCTTAGCTCAAAGGGACGATCTTCTCTTCCTCTACTTGTTTCCTTTCTTGAACAACTTCAAAATATCTCTCTTGAAGACTAAGGAAATTAAAACCCTAGCTTGTTTCTCTTCTTTCTCTCTTTCATTCTTTTTCTTGTCCCTCACTCTTATTTCTTTTCTCATCCACTCATTTTGCTTCTCCCGAATCTTCTTATTCACATTTTCTCCTTTATTTATAATCAAGACAATACTTCTTCTTCCAATTATACCCTTAATGAGTCCAAAAAGTCCATTTTATCCTTCCTTATAGGCTTATGTTCTTTTAAACTTAAGTGTTTTGCCATAAATACGCTTGAACATTCTAACATAACACTTTCTTCTAAAAAATTTCTCCATTGTCTTAAGTTTCTAATGCCGCCAAAATCATTCAATTTGGTTCAGTGATTCAAAAGATTACTTCAAACATTTTTGGACTGCTCTTGTCCAAAACAGTATACTATGCACAAATTCCACCCAAAACTTGAAAGTCTTAGGAACTAAATTACAATTTACTTGCTTCAGATACTTTGTAGCTCTATGTCTCTAGTTTATCACAAATCAAAAATCATCACATTTTGATTTCTACAAATCAAGATATCATCAGAACACTGAAGTATGTTCAGTGGGATAACACCAGTTCATATCCTTTAAGAGCACACTCACTGTACTTGACCTACTCTTTTCACTCAATATTTCTTACTTCATTTCATATAGATTTGATTTTTGGTGGAGATGTAGACAAACGTCTTACAAATCCAATGGTTCAAGAATCAAGTCACTTGGAGGTCTAGTCAAGAAGTTATGGTCAAAAGAAGCAATAATGTTTTGACCTCAATCATACTGAACCTGTTTCGGGGAAATAGCCATAACTTTCTATATAAATTTCTGATTGAGGTGTTATTATATGGTTGGAAAGAAAAAGTCAAAAGCTATAACTCTCATGAAGATGTCGAAGGCAAATTCTTTCATATGAGAGGTCAAAAATAGAGTAGACGATATGACATCATTTTTTAGACAAAGGTGACATCATCAGACGAAATAAGGTTGGAAAATTTCGAAAATTTCCCATAACTTTCTCTAAAGACATCAAATTAAGGTGTTCTTTATATGGATGGAAAGAAAAATTTAAGAGCTACAACTTCATGAAGACCTTAAAGACCAATTTTGTCATCTAAAGGATCAAATTTGGACTAGAATATGTTCTGGACAAAGTGGTCAAATTAAAGACCGATGCTGATGTCATACTGAGATGAATTGGAAAAATGGGTATAACTTTCGGTATAGAACTCTGATTCAGGTTTTCTTTAGATGAATAGAAAGAGGACTTCAATATCTACAACTCTCATCAAGACTTAATGATCAATTCTATCATTTATAGGATCAAATTTGTACTAGAATATGTTCTAGCCAAAGTGAGACAATGCTGATGTCATGAGACGGATGCTGACGTCATACTGAGATGAATTGGAAAAATAGGTATAACTTTCAGTACAGAACTTGGATTCAGGTGTTCTTTAGATGAATAGAAACAGAACGTCAAGATCCACAACTCTCATGAAGGCCATAAAGACCACTTCTGTCATCTAGAGGATCAAATTTGGGCTAGAATATGTTATGGCCAAAGTGAGATGATGCTGACATCATGAGACGGATGCTGATGTCTTACTGAGACGAATTGGAAAAATAGGTATAACTTTTTGTATAGAACTTGGATTCAGGTGTTTTTTAGATGAATAGAAATAGGACTTCAAGATCTACAACTCTTATGAAGACCTTAAAGACCAATTCTGTCATCTAGAGGATCAAATTTGGACTAGAATATGTTCTGGCCAAAATGAGATGATGCTGACGTCATGAGACGAATTGCTGACGTCATACTGAGACGAAGCAAAATGAGACGATCAAACTAAGACGCAAAATGTCAAACTAAGACGATTATGACATCATGAGACAAATGCTGATGTCATACTGAGACGGAAGCAAAATGAGACGGTCAAATTGAGACGCAAAAAGTCAAACTAAGACGATGAACAGTAACTTCGTCTTACTTTTGCTCCAAAACGTCTCCACTTATAAAGATCATAACTTTCAGCTCAAATGTACAAAATTTTCATACTATATACCGTTGGAAAGATAAAAGAAAGATATACAACTTTCTAAAAGGCAACTTTGTCAAAATCTATTTATATCAATCCCAAATTTACCCCTAAAATCTGAAGACAAAGTTTTCATTCATACACCAACACTACACCCAATTCTTCACTTCATGACAAATTTTGAGACTCTTAGAGACAGAATTGAA
>JANIHZ010138413.1:0-11231 GCA_027478365.1 Erythroxylum rufum
ATCAAACGAAACTTGATATTTTATGCATATAATTTGATTATGAGTGCATAAGTTGTATTCTTTATTTATATGGTTAATATATATATTGGATGTATGTTAAATTATATATTTTATATGTGTGATATTTTACATGCAATTTTGTATTTAATGAGACATACAAAATTAAAATTCCTCATTAAAATATTAAGTACATATTAAGAACGTGATTGTTGTCTTCTATTGTTATAAGAATAAACTAGTGTTCTGTTTATTGTAGGCTTATTGAATACACTCTAAGCCGCTTTATCTCAGACATGTTTAGTCTTATAATAGTGAGTTCTACTTAACTAAATTTGTGTGACTTAGATGAGCAAATTCATGATCGCATGAATTTAGAGACAAGGTTAGGAATGACATATAAGATATATTTTGGCAAGAGTTGTCACCTAACGAATCTAGGAGTCATGTAAAATGTAATTGATGAAGTTGTTATCTACCTAATTTAAGTCTAGTTGGTTTGTTGAGCAAACTCAAGATCAACTATATTTGAATAGGATCTTAGTCCACTAGAGAGATTAGATTAATCTTTCTGAATAGTAGTGAGGGCTATTATTTTGAATAAAATAGTGGGAGTAACTAAATGTATGATTAAAGTCCTAATTTTATTTGGTAGTCATAACATATTGTTGATTACTTGCTTTTTTACATTTATTTTGTTAATAGTGAAAATTACCTTGTTTAGTATAGTTGATGCTAAGTTAGTAACAATCCTTGTTGAGGATTTGTTGTTAAAGTTTTAGAGATATGTCAAAATCTTATGAATGACAAGATGCATTGACATTTTGAGTTGACTAATATCCTATAAATTTTGAAGACAACATGTAAGATGTATGTAAACACTATGATAACAAGATGCAAGAGGTTGTATAAAGTAGAGCTGAAAGGTATAGTACCTTGTTGGAATTGCTCCATTTAATTTAGCCTACTAAAAGCATAAGTGTGGACTACAATTAAAGGCTTAGCAACAGTATGATAATAGTTTTCATTAAAAGAAAATGATTGCTTGACTTTTCTTGCCTATATGTGTTATGATAGAGATTATATGTAATTCTAATTCATGCTTATGAGTATTTGATACTAAATTTAGATTCAACAATATTGTAATGTTCAATGCAAGGTTAGAAATAGATTGTTAAGTCAAAGTAGTTGATCCAAGTTTATGCAAATATTTTGTATATGTATGGGAGCAAAGGAGACTTATACTTAACATAAATGGCAAGAATATAAAGTTGGATAACCGAGACAATCCTTTCATGTCATGTTAGTTAAATCAACAAAACGATAATCATAAAGTTACATATAAGGATACGTGTATCCTTTTGATTATGAATCATATGAAACTTGTGAAACTTTTCAAGTTGAAGAATAACCAAATTGACCTTTGGTGAAAAGATGATGATGGTATTGAATTGTTTAATCTTATATATGTGATGTATCGGATGGAATAACAATTCATAAAAGGATAATATTATATTTCATCATATTACTAATGACTTTATGTGATATAGTCATACATATTAAATGAAATAATGATTTAAAATTTTGAAAAATTCAAATTATTTGAATCTAAGTATAAATTAAGCATTGAGAATTCTAAAGCACTTCAATGAGATCGTTGTGGTAAGTTTGAAATTATCGGTTATCTATAGGGAATGAGATTCTCTGGTGAATACCTTCACAACAAAATTCGTAAGAGTATGGATTTATATAGGGAGTAAAATACAATATGAGATATTGTATGTTGCAATAGTATTTCTTTTATAAAAATAAATGCCTAGTACAATGACTTACTTTCTATAGTTCCAATTAAATCAATTAGCAAGATTTCATATTACATATGAAACGCTAAGTCTTTGAAATAGTTAAAGCTAATGATTTAGGATTTGATGCTTAGCTAAAGCATGTATTATCCATTTAGTTTAGAACTAAATTGAGTAATAAAAGGTTATGAGATATCTAAAAATTGGATATATTCTTACAAACATGTTGTACAAATTGTTTGTTTCAATGTATACTTATATGAGAATGGTTCTTAAGATAAGTAGTAGGAGTAAGAAGAAATTTGAAAAGTTCAAATCTCATAACTATACATCTAATTGGAGCTAGTGTCATTAATGATACATTTGATGTATAGTTAAAAGGCTATGAGACATTGAAAGATTCACTTTCAAGATGAATTCAAATTGTTTGTTTTGGAGATGATTATGAATTTATCACGTCTACAAGAAGGTAAGTGGGAATATAGTTATCTTCTTTAGTGGGACTATATGGAGACATATTGCTCACAGAGAACCAAAATTCTAACTTTCAATTGTCGAACACATAATTTTCCAAGAACAACTCTTGTTGGATATAAAAAGGTAACAACTTAATTATGGGAATTAGATCTATAGAGATAGATTGGACGTTGTTAACTTATTCTAAGTCCAAGTGCATAGATAATGTACTAAAGATGTTTAGTTTTTAAGATATCAGATACTTGTGAAGTATTAAAGATATTCATTACTCTATATATGAGTTGATATTTGAGTCCAAGATGATAAGGATATAACTCTAGAAGTAAATCCTAATTAAGGTTTATTTACTTAGAACAATATAATTTAGGATTGGAAAAGTTCCAATGTAGCAATTGGCTGCTAATTAAGTCATAATACATTTTTCATTTAGTGGAAATTATTAATTGGATCAACAAGTTTTTTAGTGAACTTGAATAGTTTCTTTTCAATATTCAAGATAGTAATGTACTGTAGAACATTAGAGCCATTACCATTAATGTCTCATCAAAGATCCAAGAATGTATTTAGGCAAATTTTCTTAATTATGACGATAATTAAAATGGAAATTGTAAGATTTAATTAGGTGCTTACTATAGAAAATTTTGTAGAATTCTCTCATTAAGCTACTGCCCCAGTAGTGGAATAATCGTCATATGATGATATGGTATGAGATGCTTAAATGATTGACTTAATGCAAGTGGGAGATTGTTGTTTTATGCCCTACAACCATTCGCTTTGGTTGTAGTTTAGTGAGAAATTATTTAAAGACATTCTTTATCTTGTACATATTTAGATGTATATGATACTGTCCATGAGATAATTGTACATTGCAAATGAAATTATAATGAAATTATAATTATGAGATTGGACGTTAATAGAACGTAAAAAGACTAGCACACATTTAGTTTTTCCTTATGAAGAAAGTAGCCGATCTCATAGGCTAAAGTATAGAGATACTTAAACAAACATGTGGGTGTTTGCTAGAGAACAAGTTTACGGAGCATACTCGATATGAAAAATCCATTTGAAACATTATGTTTATGGAATTCTCATTGTGATGATTGTATAAGTAATCCTTTGACTTAAGGTCATCAAAATTATCTTGTATGGGGATTTGCTATATTTTGATACTACTTATGATCTATTTAATCATAGGTCGTTTAATCGGTAGTCATTGGATGTAGCATAAACTATATGGAGATAGCTGAGTGATCAAGATATGATTCATCACCCTAAAGTAATTAGGGAGAATGTTTCGTTATTCTTGATTGGTATCAATTCAAAAAGTCCTTGGTCAAGGTAAAATGATGCTTTGTTAAAAGTTTATAAATGTCATTAATTGAATCGATAGCTAATATAAAAAAACTAATATGATTAGACTCAAAATAGAGTAGACATTAACTCCATGCTCTATGTCTAATGAAAACATTGTATGATGAAAGTATTGAATTACAAGGAAGAATTATGCACGAAAAGGTTAGTCAAAAGGAGTACATGTGGATCCAAGGAAAATAGAAGCTATGGTTAAATGGAAGCGCCTAAGAATATAGCAGAAGTGAGGAGTTTCTTTGGTCTAGTTGGCTATTACAGAAGATTTGTAGAGGGCTTTTCCGTGATAGTGGCCATACTTGCCCAATTAACAAAGAAGAATCAGAAGTTTGTATGGATAGAAGAATGTCAGAGGAGCTTTGAGGAATTGAAGAATAGGCTCACAACTGCACCAATTTTGACTTTGCCTTCTAGTAGGGATGGATATATAGTATACAGTGATGCCTCGAGGAAGGGATTAGGGTGTGTGTTGATGTAAGGAGATAAAATGGTTGCCTATGCTTCTAGGCAATTGAAACCTTATAAGGTGAATTATCCTACACACGACTGGGAGTTAGCTGCCATAATCTTTGCGTTGAAAATATGGAGACATTACTTGTATGGAGTCACCACCAGGTTGTTTATAAACCACAAGAGTCTTAAGTATCTGATGAGCCAGAAAGAGTTGAATTTGAGACAGAGAAGATGGTTAGAACTATTAGAGGATTATGATTTGATGATAGAATACCATCCAGGGAAAGCTAATGTAGTAGCGGATGCACTGAGTAGAAAATCGACTATGGCACATGTGGAGACAGTGTATCTTCCTTTGTTGAAGGAATTAGTCAGACTTAAGGTGACAGTGAGGCAAGCTAAATCTGATTGTATATTGGCTAATTTTAGAGTCAAGCCAGTGTTGAATGAGAAGATCAAGGAATTGCAAGAGCAAGATGAGTATTTGAGCCGACTCAGAGAAGAGATTAAAAGTGGTAAACCTTCTAAAATAGAGATAAGAGAAGATGGATTGATGGTGCTAGGTAACGGATTATGTATTCCAGATATGTCAGAATTGAAGGATGAGATTCTTGATGAAGCACACAATGCTCCCTATACAATGAACCTAGGGAGTACGAGGATGTATCAATATTTGAAAGAGCACTTTTGGTGGAAAGGGATGAAGAAAGTTGTTGCAGAGTGTGCTAGAAAATGTTTAGTGTGCCAGCAGGTTAAAGCATAACACTAAGCACCTATCGGTAAACTTAAATCTTTGTCGATTCCTGAATGGAAATGGGAAAAGATTACGATGGATTTCTTAATGGGATTGCCAAGGACTAGCAAGAAGCATGATGCAATATGGGTGATTGTTGATAGGCTAACTAAGTCAGCGCATTTCTTGCCAATTAGACAAGTAGATTCTTTAAATACTTTGGCCAAAAAATATGTAGATGAAATAATCAGACTACATGGGATTCCAAATTCGATAGTCTCAGATAGAGATCCTAGGTTCACCTCTAGGTTCTGGGAAAGTTTACAAGAGGCTTTGGGAACCAAGTTACATTTTATCACAACTTTCTATCCACAGATTGATGGTCAATCAGAGAGGACAATTCAGACATTAGAGGCAATGTTAAGAGCTTATGTTATGGGCTTCAAAGGCTCATAAGATGATCATTTTCCTTTAATTGAATTCGCTTATAATAATTCCTACCACTTAGGAGTCTTAAGAATTAAGATGGCACCTTATGAATCTTTGTATGGTAGGAGGTGTAGAACTCCTATTTGTTGGGATAAGGAAGGTGAAAGGAGGCTTTTAGGGCCCGAGTTGGTACAAGTTACAGTTGAAAAAATTAAGTTGGTGAAACAGAGACTCAAAGCAGCTCAAGACAGAATGAAGAACTATACGGATGCACATAGAAGGGAGATGGAATTTGAGGTTGGAGACAAAGTATTTCGTAGAGCCTCTCCATGGAAAGGAGTCTTGAGATTTGGTAAGAAGGGCAAGCTTAGTCCAAGATACATAGGCCCTTATGAGATCTTTGAGAAGATTGGGCCTTTAGCCTATAAGTTAGCTTTGCCACTGGAATTATCCAGGATTCACAATGTTTTCCATGTATCGATGTTAAGAAAATATCGATAAGATCCTTCACACATAGTCTAACCTTCAGAAGTTCAGTTAAGAGAGGATTTGACTTATGAAGAACAACCAGTGGAGATTTTAGATTCAAAGGAAAAAGTCTTGAGAAATAAGACAGTAAAGTTGGTTAAAGTCTTATGGAAGAACCATATAAGAGAGGAGGCAACATGGGAGCCTTTGGAAGCAATGAAAAAAACAATTAAAGAAGAGGGGTATTTTTGGAAGATTAAGACAAATTGTTGTCTTAAATAAGAAAGAAGAGAAGAGAGAGTCGTGAGAAGCTAAAGGAAGAGAGAAAAAAAATGTAAAGAAGAGAGAAAGATGAAGAAAATCGTGGGAGAAGAGAGAAGGAAAGAAGAAGAAAAGAAGAGGAATCATCTTGTTAAGGTAAACCCCATTACTTTTCTTCTTGCCTTATTAAAGAAAGAATTAGAGAAATGGGTTTGTGTTGAGAATGAAGGAAGGAAGAAGGCGATTTAAGAGTCCTATTTGATTTTAGGGTTTCTAAATTAGGGTTATGATTTTTCTAACCTAGATAGACTATGGGTAAGTTAGGTTTAAGTTCAATTTTATCATTTATGTGATTATTGAAGTTTGTCAATCTAAGAGCAAGAGGAAAGGCAACCTTGAGTTGGATTTTGTGAACGATTTAGGTGGGTAATGTGTTTATGGTTATTATGTAAATGGGAAATTTTCTTATATGTATGTATATGCTTAATTGATTGGATTTGAATTGTTGTGAATGTAGAAAAATGCATTATGACGTGTTTTATGTCACGCTTTGAAAGATGTATGACATTTTGATATAATCGAAAGAAGAAAAAGGTATAAGAAGCATGAGAATATGAATATATGATTGATTGAATTGAGTATATAATTGCTTGTGTTTGGGCAAGAGAGAAACCGTTTCATTAGTCATGTGCATATTGACCTAAAGCCTTCTCCGGGCTGCCCGCTTGTGGCATATGAGATTCGAAGAATGGACTCATTGTGAAAACTTCGATTTCTCCATTTCGTTCCACAGATCTCTCGAGCCATTTGTTTGTACATTTGCTTTTTGATTTGTCAAGTTATGATGTAAGATTGACTGTCATGCTTTGATGATTATAATATGTTCTATATGATGACATTTTGAACTATGAGTTGTGAATTAGAATTGCGAATGATGGATTTGCTAGCCAAAATGAGATATAGATGTATATGGATAAATATATGTGTATATGTTTGACTACGTGGCTTATTGCTAATGGCTATAAACATATTAGCCACTCAGCTTTGTAGCTCAACCCACTATTTTCTCCTCAGGCACAGAATGAGAAGATCGTTGATCCTTGCAAGGCAATTGGACAAACTCCGAGATAGCTACATTTAGTGGTTAAGTTAGTTAGATAACTTTTAAGTAGCTTTAGCAGCATATCGAACATGAGCATCCAATGTGTTTTATATTTCGTGTTAAGCCTTGATGTAGATGTTGATATGTAACTAAAGCTTTGTAAACTCTTATCTTTTTACGTTAATGAAATATGTTTGCATTTTGGGCTCATGACCGTCCAAGTTGTACATTGCATTTTTTTTCAAGTCGGTCTCTGGGTTAATTTTGTATTCTAAATTCAGGGGAAAAAATGGATTAATCTAGGCTAAATTAGACAAAGTTGTCTTCTTGAAAGTTGTAGCTTATCTTTCTAGCTTTCCAACGGTATAAAGTATGAAATTTTTGGACATTGGAGTTAAGAGATATAACTATTGTAAGTTAGTGATGTGCAGAAATGTATTATATGGGACAGCTTCGGTCGCGCCGATGACAAGGAAAGGTGCAACCGCACCCTGGGAGTAACCTCGGGTGCGATTTCAATGTGGAATGGTGCGATCGTACCTTGTTTCTTTCACCTCGATGGATTTTCCAGATCTGAAAATGTTTGACTCTTTTGGCCATAACCTCGTCATCCAACCTCCAAATAAAGTTATTCTTGAACCAATAGATTCCTAACACATTCCTCTATCACTCCATAAAAATTGGTAGCCTTTGGTGTTGATTTGGAAAAGATTGATGGAAAGAAAGTGAGGGAAATCGGTTGGAAGAGCATGAATTGGTTATGAACATACTTCGGTATTTTAATCATATCTTGATCTATAGAGCTCCGAATGAGATGATTCTTATTTCAAAATGAACTAGAGACATGGAGCTACAATTGTTCTAAATAATTCAAATTGTGATTTTTGGTGACTGATTGGTGTGAGCACGCCACTCTTATGGGATGCATACTCAGATGTCACTTTGGGCATGTGTCTTGCGAGGGCGGGGTGCCCAATAGGTAATATGGTAAAAGATACTTAAATGATTGGCTTAGTGCAAGTGGGAGATTATTGGTTTATGCCCTACAGCCAATCGCTTTGGTTGTAGTTTAGTGATAAATTATTTAAAGGCATTCTTTATCTTGTACATGTTTAGATGTATATGATAAAGTCCATGGAATAATTGTACATTGCAAATAAAATTATAATGAGATTATAATTATACGATTTATATTACATTTATGTATTATTCCTAAATGTTCTTAATCATTGTTCTATTAAGATTGGACATTAATAGAACGTAAAAAGACTAGCATAAGTATTGTTTTTCCTTATGAAGGAAGTAATAGATCTCATAGGCTAAAGTATAGAGATACTTAAACAAACGTGCGGGTACTTATTATAGAACAAGTTCACTAAATAGACCCGATATGAGAAATCTATTTGAAATATTACTTATATGTCTATGAAATTTTTATTGTGATAATTGTATAAGTGATCCTTTAACTTGAGATCACCAAAGTTATCTTGTATAGGGATTGCTACGTTTTGATACTATTTATGACCTATTTAATCATGGGTTATTCAATTAGTATTCATTAGATGTAGCATGAGTTATGTGGAGATAGTTGTGTAATCAAGATAGGGTTCATCACCCTAAAGTAATTAGGGAAAATATTCTGTTGCTCTCAATTAGTATTAATTCGGGAAATCCTTGGCCAAGATAATAACAATGTTTTGTAAATAGTTTACAAATATCATTAATTGAATCAATAACTAATAGCGGAGAACTAATATGATTGGACTTAAAATAGAGTAGACATTAATTCCATGCTCTATGTCTAATCGGAACATTGGTTGATGAAATGATTGAATTATACGAAAAAATCATGTACGGAAAGGTTAGTCAAAACTACTTTAACATTCCTAAATATTTGGGTGGTCATGATGCGTTGCTAGACGTTAATCTTAATCTATGATTATAAATTGTTTAATTGAAAAATTAAAGATAAATTAAAAGGAGTTTTAATTTATCTAATTCTAATTATGATTTAGAATTATAATTTATAATTATTGCCAACATATTTGGGAATCTAATGGGTCACACATATAGAATGGGTTGAAGAGAGCAAAGTTAATTTAATCAAGTTGGACTTGATTATAAAATTTGAGAAACTTTATGATTAAATATAAGACATTTAATAAATAAGGATCAGTATGAGATATTGAATTTAATTTGGGCATAATTGGTATTTAATTAGAATTATTTGTAATTTTAATTAAAGTTTAATTGAAATTAGAATTTAATTTCAATTAAATTACCAAAACGTCTAGAATCTATTATAAATAGGCTTACGCTCTATGAAGCTAGAACTTCTTGCTTAACCCTCTCTGTAAGAGTTACAGAGTTCTTAACCCATTTTGTGGATACTGTTAGAGGCCGGACATTTGTGCAGCTATAGTGGTTAAGATAGATCGGGTTTGGAAACAATTCAATTGACACAACAAGGTTAAGATTTAGTTTCAGAATAAGGCACGAATTAAGTTTTAGCTTTATTATGAATTGTGTTAATCATTTTATAGAATTAAAGTGATCTTGGTTTCAGGAAATTAAAATACGAAAATTTTTATAATTATTCTGCTATGGTCGGGATCAGATACCGACCCAATTTTCCAACAGTGGTATCAGAGTTGCTTTATTTCTATAGTTTGATTAAAACATTTGTGATTGTTATTGTTCAAAATTTGGAATTAAAAAAATCATATCAAATCTAATTCTTCATGAACCCTAAAGTAGTTAACCATAAGAGTTCTAATTATTAGGAAATTAAGTATGATATAATGAACGCAGCAAAAAAAATAAAATTATATAGTTTTCTGAGGATCTCGATAGGTAAATAACCTAAAAAATATGAATCATAAAAGATAATTTAAATTGTATCTTATTTAAATTTGTGCAAAAAAAATTTAGAAGGTGTAAACTACAAACCATTTAAGCATCTAGCCTTCAACAATATTAACATAACAGAGAAAAAGAATTAAACACTTGAGAGAGTGTGTATCTAGTTTATGTTTATTTCTTATTTATATGAAAAAAATATTATGATTTATTTTTATTAAAATTAAATTTTCTAATTATATATTTTGTTGTATATTTTCTTCAAAATAAAAGAAAGCAAGATATTCATGTGATCTATTGACACAAAGAAGTCAGAAATTTATATTGAATATTACGACACTTAATTTAAACGAATAGCATTTATATTTGCGGAAATTTATATCATTTCTTAATTTAAAATTAGACAAAAAGGTATAAATGATAATCACGATAACAAAAATATAATATGAATTTTCCTAAATTTTGGCTTTGTACATTTATAATTCATCGATCTATTTATGTAATCAATTATTGTACTATCTTACTGCTTTGATCAATGTTACAAATATCACATCAGACTTGATATTGAATTGGATTCTAGTACGATATTATATTGGTACCGATTAATATTGGGTACCAATTCGAGTAATTTTTAAATTTATAAAATAATTTTTGAATTTTTTTAAAAATTACAAAATAGTCCATTATTATATTATACAGTTATACAAAAAACTATCACTGTGACTTGAATCTATGGCATTTCGATTACAAAAGGAGTAATCTTATCAGTTGTGTTGCTCACTTCTTAGAAAATCTTTCAACCTCCCAAAATTGCCATTGATAGATGAATTTAGTTGAAAGTGATGAAGTAAGTTCATTTCTACTTTTCAATTCTCTATACTGCTTTTCTTTTTATATAAAAAATCTCTCATTTGTTAAATAAGGTCGAGTACTACAAAGGAGAATCTAGGTTTATAAACCTACAAAAAGTTAATAATCGAGTAAATTATAGAGAAGACGAGCTCTTTTTAAAAAGAAAAAAAGATTATATGTAGCGTATATAAACATAAATTCAGTTAAAATGAATCTAAATTAACTCTTGGAGAGGTATTGATATTTTTGCTCCCACAAACTTACTAGGTCAAGTTTTAGGTTCAACGACTACTGGTCGGGTCGGCTGTGCTAGGCCCAAGCCCATCTCCACAGGTCTATGGCCCGTTCGGTCTATCAGATGTCAGAATTCCATGCAAACACAAAGATCTACGTAAACCTAGCATCCACAGCATATATAAGGTACTATTTC
>JANIHZ010138434.1:0-11230 GCA_027478365.1 Erythroxylum rufum
TTAGAGATAGTCTCTATTGGCTATTTAGGTTTGGTTCTTCATACAGACACATGGATCCTGGCTTTCGGGAAGGTCCCAGTAACAAAAATTTTTGTTTTCCGCACCTTGTACATATGATGTACACCCCGGGATTTTCCTACACGCACGAAGTGGTAGTACCAATTACTAGCCTGGCAAACTCCTTTATTACTAGCTGCCTTTCACCCATCTTTTGATCTTCAGGCTTGGGTTCCTTGAGGTTGTCTTCAAAGTCCCTTTGAGGTCCTTTTGTTTGATGTACGCTATTAAGGGAGTGAGTTCACTTTCTCGAGATCTCCTTCCTTGTATAAACAAAGTATATACAACATTGAATTAGTAACAAAAATTGGTTAAAAAAACTCAATGAAATAACACGATAAAAATGTATGCATGAACAGACAAAAGAATTGACAAAACAATAAAAATTAAATTAAGTGTAAACACTAAACACCTCTCTGGCAACGGTGTCAAAAACTTATTGTGCCAAAATAAGTTCTAAAAATACCTAGGCGATAAAATTACCAATTGAGTTCTAAAATCAATTCAAATAACAAACTAATCTAACTTTCGTATTTGACTAGTTTATTATCAAAATTAATTATTAAACCTAACTAATAATTGCCTAGTTAAGTTAATATATTTCTAATTCATGACTTAAGCGTCTGTAGTTTCTCGTTCTAAATTAAACTTCTTCTCTCGATCCTTCGTTTAATACCAAAATGATGTAAAGTTTGATCATGCTATTACATCTAATAAACTCAGAAACTATAAAAATTAATAAGACAATAAAATAGCCCCTTCATCATGCATAATCATTTAAATTAGCTACATTATTCCTTAAGAACAGGTAATCAGCCCATCATAGAATAAACATGGTTCATCATCTTCAAGTACTTGAATCCTATATTCAACAATAACAGTGAAGTACCAAAACAATAAAACAATGAATAAACCAAAATGGACTATCAGACTTTAACAAAGAAAACAAGTTCAACAGAGAAGTTCCATAATGTAACAGAGAAATAAAGCAACAGATATAAATCAGGGTAAGCAAACAAGGGTGTTCGGATGAGAGTGTCGGTGGTAGATCTCATGCCAATCTCAAGCTCCCTGCATCAGCTCTCGCCTTATACCTCCACTTGGTTCTCACACAGATGATCGATGCTCATATTGGCTTTCATCTCTACTTCCTTTGTTTATTCTTTCTCTCTTTTTTCTTCTCAGTCGAAGCTCTCTGCTTCTCCGCTCCCACACCTTCTCTTTTTTCTTTCTTTTCCATTCCCAAAATGTCCAACCTGTCTAGCTGACTTTCCCTTTTCTATTTATAGCACGAGTCTAGGTTTAGGGTTGTTAAACTGTCAAAACCTGCACGTTTCAAATAAAAAATGAGTGCAAAATAAGTTGTCACGGGTATGACTCTATATATGCTTAATTTGATTAATTACATACATAGTTCACGTCCCATTTCATTCTCTCATGCATAATTTTTCTTATTTTTCATACAACATTCGCAAGACATTCCATTCAACATTTATGCAACATCCCCACCAATTCATATCAAATTTGAATTAAATCGCAGCAATTTGTACCCAAAATCAAGATATGAATGCAAGCAAAATTAATAGAAATTAGTCACAACAGTTACAATTCCTACTTCATTATCTCGATAATGGATAGATAGGCATGCCTATAGGGTTACAGTGCAACTGCTATATTTTAACACCAGTGGTGTCTTCATTTCGAGACCATAGTGTAACACCCCAGACTACCCTCCTACAAATGTTGTCCGCTTTGGATTGCCACTCGGGTAAAGCCCCTCACGCTTTTGCTCTTCTTGCACTCGGGAAGATGCATCTAAGGGGGAGAGGTATCCATACCCTTATAAGACATACTTTATTCTCCTCTCCAACTAATGTGGGATCTCACAATCCACCCCCTCTTAGGGCCCAGTGTCCCACGTTGGCATAATGGGTCGGGAACCGGCTCTGATACCATTTGTAATAGCCCAGATTACCCTCCCACAGATATTGTTCGCTTCGGGTTACGCCTCAGGCCAAGCCCCTCACGGTTTTGCCGTGTCTAAAGGGGAGAGGTATCCATACCCTTAGAAGGTGTACTTTGATCCCCTCTCTAACCGATGTAGGATCTCACACATAGTGTCTTTATAGTTTGATACCTCTGAGTATCCATAGTTTGATAGCTTTGGGTATCTATAGTTCGAAGCCTTTGGATATCCATAGTTGGATATCTTCAAATATCCACAGCTTTCGTTATCCACACCCATAGGAATGTACAAGCCTAACATAGAAAGGAAATTAAATAGTTATAAATAAGAGATACAACACAACAACATAAATAATTTGCATTGATAAACTTTGGAAATCAATATTTGGCTTATAAATGTGAATTTACGACATATGGATAATATATTTAAGGATATTTGCATTATGCACTTTGGTTAATTATTCCATCATTGTTTACTTGAGTTTATGATATTCACGATGTATGTGTGCTTGGCGGATGATTGTTATAAGTGGTCGTCAAACTAAGTGTTTCCCCATTAAGCTTTCAAGCTTAGCATGACTGTTAATCCGTGTAGGTCCAAGTAATAGGAGTAAGGCATAGGGAACATATACGGGGACTAAGGACAACCGCTAGAAGTAAAAATACCTTTGGAATGTGTCTTGTGGTTAAATATGGTTGTGTATGTAATGAAGGAAATTGTAGTTTCTTGATAGTTTGTAATTAAGAATTTAAGTTATATGTGTACTATCTCTTTTGGATTACCATATAAATGTAATGATATAATACTACTTTTAAATAAGAATGTTAAGGGATATGAAATTTTGTAATATGTATATGTATAGCATTGAATAGACAAATGAGTGATGACAATCCCTACAAATGAATAGAATTGTATGCCAGGAATGTATGTACAGGAATTTGGGTGCCATATATGTGTGTGTGGTTATAGGTTTCATATAGGGGTGTTACAACTGCAATCCTTCTTCTGTGTTGCTTGCTGAAAAGGAAAGACATTCTCTTGATGCATTCTCACAAGCTTTAAAGTTTCACCATTCCCTATTAAAGAAAAGATCCAGGGTGAATTAGTTGAAACACAGTGATAAGAACTCATCATTTTTGCATAAGGCAATCACTTCCAGGAAAGCTTCAAACAAGATTGTATCCATCAGCCATATGAATTCCAATATAAATTCATAGCCTTTAATCATCTAAGCAATTAAAGATTACTTCTCAAATTTGCTGGGCTCTCACCCCGTTTCCAAATCCTCTCTTAGACTCATCAATGAAATTGTCCAAGATCAACTCTCTCCTCATGAAGTCAACAACCTTTTTGCACCTATTTCCATTCAAGAAATCAATCATGCTCTCAAATCAATCGATCCAAAGAAAGCACCAGGTCTTGGTGGTTTCAATGCCAACTTTTTCTTCAAGACTTGACATATTACAAATTTAATGGTGGTTGATGTTATGATGGAAATTTTCAACAATGGAAATCTTCTAAAAGAGATCAACTACACTTTCATAACTCTTATCCCTAAAGGAGTTAATCCTAGTATTTTTGGGGATTTTTGACCAATATCCTGCTTTAACACTATTCACAAAGTTGTCTCCAAGGTATTCTCACTTAGAATTAAAACTATTCTCCTTAATCACATTTATTGCAACCAGGGTGCCTACATTCCTGGTAGATCTATTATTGATAACATATCCATTGCTCAAGAACTTTTCAAGCATTATGTAAGGAAAAGAGGACATAAAAATTGTACCTTGAAAGTTGACTTTCAAAAAGCTTATGACATGCTAGATTGGTCTTTTATCACTAACACTCTACAGGCTTATAACTTTCCTTCAAAATTCATCACTTGGATTCATCAATGCATAAGCACTGTGACTTTAAAGATCTTAGTAAGTAGGGAACCTTCCAAGACTATTAAAGCTACAAGAGGTATTAAGTAGGGGAATTCTATTTCCCCTTACCTATTCTCATCAGTAATGGAGGTGCTTAACAAACTCTTACTCAGAGTGGTAGAAAAGACTCCAAATTTAAATGTTATGGAAAATGCAAAAGGTTAAAGCTTATCAATTTGAGTTTTGTTGATGATCTTTTCCTATTCTCTAAGGCAAATTGCAATTCAATAGCTTCATTCTCCAATGCCCTTAAGTTTTTTAACAAGATATCAAGTCTCATATCAACTACAATAAGATTGCTTTATTCACTTCCAAAAGTGCTTCTAGCCTTGCCCTAATTCTAGCCTCAATCTCTGGTTTCAAAAGTCAGTAAATCCTTATAACTTACCTTGGAGTTCCTAGATCATCAGCTAATCCATACCCTGGAGACTTCAAATGTCTTACTAATAAAATTCTCAATAGAATCAGCTGTTGGATTCATAAAGAACTTTCCATTGCTGGAAAATATCAATTAATTAATATTGTTATCTCCTCCATGGTAGTTCATTGGGAGTCCTATCTTATAATTCCTAGCTACATTCGCAAATAGATTGACAAATTTCCAAGAACTTTCTATGGACAGGATGTAATATGACTACTAAGGCTGGCAAAATTAAATAGATAGATGCATGTTCACTTCACAGGTAAAGAGGACTTGGTCTTATCACTTCCAAATTGCTGAATCAAACAATGTTTACTAAGAAAGTGTGAAGATTGATCCAACACAAATAAATCTTATGGGTTAAATGGGTCAATGCCTATTACATCAAAGAGAAATCCAATTGGTGCTTCAAAATTCCTAGGAATGCTTATACTTTGATCAAATGCATAGGTAAGAACCAGGAGAAGATCATAATTCATTGTAATTATCAACTTAGCAATTGGGAAACCCTAAAGTTTTGGTTTAATCCATGGTTCAATCTAAATATACCCTATAACCTTCCTCAATTTCATGTGCTCAAAGGATTCATTTCTACAGATGCTAATATGGCTCAAGGCTTAACCATTTATCAACAACTCCAAATTAGAAGTCCTTCCATGAGTATTTCCTCACTTCTTATTAAACAAACTCTTTACTAAGCAAACTGACAGGATTCTGTGAAGGCTAATCAATTTTGTTTAGTTCTCCACTTTTTTAGCTAGAAGCATATATAGGTTAGATTATCCCCAGGTACATTGGTTCCATGTAGTATAGAATAAGAAATTTAATCCTAGGCTTGATCAACTACTCTGACAAGCTTTCAAAACTAAACTTGTCACCCTGGACAGAATTGGTAGCTTCCTATATATTCCTAACTGGTGTTCCTTGTATAAGACCAATGCTGAATCTAACTTCTTTTCTTGCACCTACTTAAATCATATTTGGAAATTCAAAAAGGAATAATATGGAATTCACAACCTTATGTAATACGGTCTGACATCATAGAATGGACTATTTAGCTTAAACTACCACAAGAAGGCAATGTATGGTTTATCCTTACTGCTCTAGTTTATTTGGTATCAGGCATCTGGAATGATAGGATGCTAACATCAAAATAAAAGTTAAACTCTAACATTTTAAAGCATTCAAAATGTTCAAAATAAACTATGAATGGACCAAAAATTAGAAGAAATTAATTTTTCATCTATTATGTGCTAAATTAGGATTGATATGGGACATTTTTTATATTCTTAATTTGATATATAGGCCCACTATTTCACATGGCATCCACTTAACACAATAGGGCCTAAATGTCATAATTAAGTTAAAATAACATGATTTTTATCTTATAAAATTATTTAAAATGTAGTTAAACTAATTTAATTATAATTAATCTTAATTATCATTAGAAATCAAAGTAATTTTATTTCTAGTCGTGTAATCTAAATACCATACAATAATTACATATTAATATAACTTATGAAAAGCATAGCTAAATATAATTAACCACACAAAAGAAGTTAAGGCTTTCTTCACTATCTAAACGACGTCGACGGAGTTTAAACCAAAAGCCCAAATTTAGTTAGATAACATCGTTCATTGACTATGCTTCTAAGGATTTTGCTTCTTCACATTGTGATTTCTGGGAGAGTTACTGATCATCCACCTCTAACAAAGATTATTGTAATTGTTTTCATCAGCTACAGGAGTTCCAGTGCATCATCCAATTGTATGGTAGGCATTATTAAATCACTTGAATTATTTTCCTTTTGATTCTTTTCTCAATTTATGATTGTATACTTAAATAGGGTTCTTCCCAACTGGTGATATGCTTTAGCTAATTGATATTCCAATTTATCTTTTGTCTATATGAGATATTTAGATTGGTTTTGTTTACTAAAAGAACTCTAAACTAGTAGGTTAGTTTGGTAGCTAGCATATGTTTATGTGTCTCTGTCTGTCTATGTATTTGATGATTCTTTTCCCTCCTTAGCATGTAAATGCAAACATGGGAAACCAATTCAAATAAGACATGAGTTGATATGTACTTAATTGTTCATATTTTTAATTATTTCCACTTAGCGATTAATGATAAAAAAATGCTTAAGATACTTTAATTCATATATTATTTTAGGTACAATTTGGGAGCAAAGAGATTAAAGTGAGTCAAAAATACACTATTTGAGACATTTTCCAAATATCAATACTCATTTGCCTTCATGGAGTGGACAAAGAAAATTAAAAGATGAAAAATGGAAGACAAAGAAGAAGAAAATTTTAATTACAAGTAGCTGAAAAAAAGGATTTAAGCTGGTGGACGCAGCAACGCAACGTTTCATGCAGTAGCACAACATGAAATGCTGCGTTGTTTCTAGGGCCAGCGCACAAGGGATTTTTAGGAGCAACAAAAATTAAATTGTCAAGGCAGAAGAATGCCACAGAAGCGCTAGAGGAGAGACGTGATGCGCATCAGCTAGGAGCTCTGGCGCTAACGTGAGGGTTGCTGAGCTACGACGCTGGCGTGAGAGACTTGGCTGGGGTGCAGCTGCGGCATGGTGGGCGTGAAGAGTGCAACTGCAGTTTGTTCATTGAAGAAACTCCAACATTAAGTGGTCCAATCCAAGCACAGTGGACGGCATCAGGGCAGAACGAGGCGCAGCCGATGAGCTGGAGAGCTACGGCTGCAGCTTGGTGTTGCGACTTGTGGCTGGAGAAGTATTAGAGTTGGTGCAGGCATGGTGCAGGCACAGTGAAGAGTAGGCAGTGAAGAGAGGGCTTAGAATCGAAAACTCCTATGCTTATTCGTCAAATCAATGAACAGTAAAATTGATAGAAGCTTGCAATAGTGAGGAGAAGTCAAGGGGTTTTTGGCTAGGGATTGGAATGGGGTTGAAGCAATTTTCTAGGAAATACCTATAAAGGTCTAAATGTTCCGATGTCGGTTCAAAGGCGACATCGACGCCGATGACCTGGGTTAAGTATTTTTTTAATTATTTTGTTGTTTCTTTCTCTCATTAGGAATTGATTATGTTATCCTATGCTAATTGATTTGGGATTTATGTATGGATAATCAGATTTTTTTTATTATTTGGTTATTCATGTATGAACCTATTAGGTATTGTGATTTGATAATTTTAATGCATTCATTGAATTGCTAATTACAAACCCATTGCTAGAATTTCGATATAATCCGTAATTGTTGTGTTGAAATTCACGTGTAGTGACTAATGATTTGTAATCATTAGGAATAACATGACCTAGGTTAAATGACACATTGTATGTGGTTGTTGCCTTGATTAATCGGTTTTCCTATTTCGTAATGCTACTGCCTAATTAAATCTAGAGATCATATCCTAGGTTATTAGGTGGTTAGGTTTAATTAACGATCGTTTCTTGATTAAACAAAACCTAAGGGAAAACTCGGATTAATTTTTAACCCACGATTAATAATTGCTAGGAGAGGTTAAAGAACAACAAATTAATAAAATATGCTTAATTAGGGTTTAGGCCAAGATTGAACCGAAGAACCGGGTCCCTACCAAATTCCCTATTTTTATCATTTTTGCATGTTTTCTTTACTTTGTTTTTATTAGTTAGTTTTATTGTTATTTTTCCTTTCAAAAATCCAAAACCCCCTTTAAGTGTAAACACCAATTATTTTCATTTCATAAATTTTACATACACTCTCCGTAGGATCGAGCTAGACTTGCCACTGCTACAGTAGTAGTCTAGTTAATTTAATTTTGATTAGCGTAACGACGCGCGGTCAGTTGGACGCTAGGAACATATCTAAAGGAGATAAACTATATAATTTCCTATCTTAAATTCAAAAATAGGCACATATTGAGTTAAGGAGATAGAGTACAGGACTTACGTAATACAATTATCGCAGTGGATAGGTTGATATACTTGCATCCAAGTAAAGACAAAAAGGCAAAGGAATCTCCAAAGAATGACTCTATTTGGAATTATATAAAGGCATTTAGTTCCTTAATGTTGGACATCAGGAACATATCCAAAGAAGATAAACTCTATAATTTCCTGTCTAGAATTCAAACATGAGTACATATTGAGTTAAGGAGACAGAGTACAGGACTTACCTAATGTAATTGTCGCAGTGGACAGGTTGATAAACTTTCATCCATGTAAAGACAAAGAGGCAAAGGAACCTCTAAGTCATCTAATCACAAGGAGAAATTCAACCATAAAGATAAGATGAATTTTGGATGTGGCATAATGATAAGCGGAACGGACAAACTTAATGGAAACAATGGTGTTTCTACTAGTGGGTAGATAAACAAAAACACTGGAAATTATATTTACGGTGGCCCTCACTATGAAAGGGAATGTCCTAAGCAAGAAAAGCTCAATGCAGCGGTAACTAAAAATGAGCCAGAGCATGAAGTTGCAACCCTTGGTAATCCTCTCTAGTTCTTTAACACTTAAAAAAAGAGAAAAGAAACACACATGCTTCGTTGATGCATTTATAGGTGCAAATTAGTGGGATGATTGTGGTTTGCAATAATGGATACATGTGCTACTAACACCTTCATTACAAATTATATAACTGTAAAATTTGGATTGAAAATTAGGGGAGTGTTGGTTCAAGAAGGACATCGTATGGCCTTTAGAGGTAGAAAATTAAATGAGACAGAACAAAGATATTTGACTTATGAGTAGGAAATGGTTATGACAGTTCATTGCCTAAGGATGTGGCATGTATACTTATTAGGTTCGAGTTCACAATGCAAACGTATAATATGGAAAATACCTTATTCAAGGTGTAGAAGAAGTTTTCAGCCAAGTAAGCTAGATGAAAAGAACTCTTGGTTGAACATGATTTCATATAAGAACACAAGCTTGGACGGTGTTACCAAGTGGTAGATGCACTTAGTCAAAAAGAAATTGTAGTTGAAATGTACAATTTATCCAGAATTGAGGCAGGCTTTATATATATAATTTGGTAAGGTGGGAAGCTAGATTCTACTTATGTTTGATTGTTGCAAGAAATTGATGATGCTGTTTCCAAATTATATTGGCTTTAAAATGGGTTATTTATGGCAAAGGAAGGCAAATTGTATGTCCATAGCTTCGTTGGATTGCAGAGGGGGTTGATAAAGGAGTCATATGATTCTCTTTGGGTAGGACATCCTGGTAGAGAAAGGATGATAGCACTCTTGTCCAGATCGTATACTTGGCTATAAATGGACCAAGATATGGAAACCTATTACAAAACATGCTTGGTGTGCTAACAAGATAAAGTGGACAGGCAAAAGGATGTAGGATAACAATCAATCGAAATTCATTGTTCGATGTCTGATTGGTCTCTCATCTTCCATTTATAATGAACAACATGATCTTGACCTATCATTTGTGAAGTTGGGTTGATCTGATACTTTACTTAGTTAACTCTTTTATCTTTGTATTCCCACTAATATATAATCGATAATGAACCTGAATGGTAATCTAATCCATCCATTTTTTTTCTCCAGCTACATTCCAATATCTTGCTCCAAACACAATTCCTATAATGATGAATATATAATTTAGCCCCTCTGTTGGACTCCAACATTCTTTTAATTAATTAATTATTTGTTTATTTTTAGAGTTTAGTCCATTAATTTAGCAACCATAAGTAGAAACTAGAATTATTAAATAGAAATTTTAAAAGTATAATATGGTAGTTAATAGACTAAAGGAGCTAATAGGCATTACAATAAGTGAAGAAGGGCGAAATTGAAAAAAAAAACCAAGACAAAAAGTAGTCTTGAAATGAGAAAGAAGAGAGAAAAATGTGGCAAAGAAAGAAAGAAGAGAAGAAATCGTAGGAGAAGCTAGGAAAGAAGAAATCAATCGCGGAGAAGGAGAAAGAAGAAGAAAGAAGAGAAATCAACTTGTTCTAGGTAATTTCTATCATCTTTTCTTCTTGTTTGGGTAGAAAAAGAAGTAGAGAAATGAGTTTTGTGTTGGAATAGAGAAGAGAACTAAGAAACCCATTTTAATTTTCATGGATTTCTAAACTAGGTTTTGGTTTTTCTAGCCTAGATAGACAATGGGTAGATTGAGTCCAAGCTCAATTTCTATTTATTCTTGATTATTGATGCTTTATGGATTTTGCATTAGAATATTGGTTTGAATGGAAATTTGTTTTATTTGAAGGAAACCAAGACAATTCCATACAAGAGCAAGAGGAAAGGCAAACTTGAGTTTGGATTTCTAAGCAATTTAGGTGGGTAATATGTTTATAGTTATTTTAGAGATGGGCAAAAATTTCTTACCTATGTGTGTATGCTTAGTTGTTTGATTTTGAATTGTTGTGTTTGTTGAAAAATGCATTATGATTTATTATCATGTTATGCTTGAATGATGTTATGAGATTTGGTATAATAAAAAAAAAAGAAATAGCATAAGAAGCATGAGAATGTGATTGTGTGATGGAATGAATTGAGCATAAAAATTTGTTGTGTTTGGGCAAAAGAGAAATCATTTCGTTCGTCACAAGCAAGTTGACTTAAAGCCTTCTCCCGACTGCCCGCTTGTGGCTCATAAGCTCCTAAGAAACAGACTCATTTAGTTCATGGTGTAAACTTTCGTTTCTCCATTTTGACCCACAGGACTCTCAAGCCATTATATGTGTGCATTTCATCTTTGATTTGTCAAGTATGATACACAATTGAGTGTTATACTTTGATGGTTAAATATACATGATATGTTATATGTGATGAAAATTTTAACGATGAGTCTGTGAGCTAGAATAGTTGATGATTGAATTGCTAGATTAAAATGAGATATAGATGTATATATATATGCTATGTATAT
>JANIHZ010138454.1:0-11228 GCA_027478365.1 Erythroxylum rufum
TGTGGTGCATACATAGCTCAGAACTACAACGTTCCTAACATCAGAAAACTAGCTGACTCGACCCTGATTATGGCCAAACGCATTGAAGAAACTTACAGGAAACCCACTGGCGATAAACGCAACGAAGACGCCTCCGAATGATCAAAAGACTTCGAAATCGTCCTGTCCTCTTATTTTTAGTCCTTTCATTCCATTTCTTGTGTCCATTGTGTTTAGAAAATGGATCATGTTTAATGTTTCATATAGTACTGTTCAATTTTAGTTTTAAATGGTGTACCCAAAAAAAACAAGTCCCAGTAGCTTTTTTTTGAAATTTTAAGTTTTTAAGTTAAAGTTCAAGTTTTGACTTTCGGATCTAGCCTAACTTGAAATTCAAACAGAGTTAGTCCTACGCAAGGACAGGCAGATCACCTGCCCAAGGTCCAACTTCATAACAAATTAAATAAATAACAAAAAAGGCTTTATTTTATTTTATTTTGTTCTTTATGACGGTTTTGTTTTTTTAGAAGAATAAAAGAGTTTCTATTTTATTTCTTTTATTCTTTATAAATGTTCATTTTTAATTATCAAAAAAAAAGAAAAAAGATAAAGTAAGATTTTTTTTTATTTACTCAGAGCCCATAAAACGTCATCACCGGCCTAAATTCAAGTTATGAGATTTATGGATGAAACCCAAACGGAGGAAGTCCGCTTAACTCTGTGGAGGCCATCGTTCACAGGAAGTCTCAATGGACCACAGAGATCAGAGGAGGCAAGCTTGATAAGAAGATGACAACAGTACAGATGAAGATAGAGGAGTAGCGATCTGCTGCGGGAGTGTGCATACTGCATAGGCAGTGAATGCAACTTTGGCTGAAAAAGGACAGAACCAATGGTGAAGACTAAAGACCAAATGGATGATGGTGAGGCCATAGATCCTCGAAAGGTTGGTCAAAGCCTTGTTTTTCTCCGAGTCGTTGCTTTGTTTCGTCTCTTTGGTGGAAACAATATTTTAGCAGTTATTTAATGACGAATTTTGATTGTTGGTGTAAAGTCATTACTTGTAAGATAAAAGCTGGCACTGTAGGTTGTGCTTAATGAAAGACATTTATATATCGATTTACTAAGTCCTACATGAATCTATGATAGTGTTTTTAAGGATTGATTCTCTCTCTCCTTTTCTTCTTTTATTAGTTTTCTCAATAGCTCATAAACTTCTCTTGATAGTTTTCTAAAACACACGAACAACCAATTGGTTGTTGTTATATTTTATTTTTAAAGAAGGGAAAGGTCTTGGACCTATTTGAGTTCAACTTTTTAATACCCAATAATCATTATCTTAGGTTCTTTTCATTGGACTCAAATCTATAAGTGACATGGGCCATTAAATTATCTAACAATCTCTCACTTGGCTCATGTTATAACTTGGTGATTTAACAATAAAACTTTAAGTGCACACAATACATGGAATCGATCAAGTCATCCTTAGTTGAATTAAGATGATGGGATCATGACGGTCACAAGTTATACAATATGATTCCTTCCATGTATCACATATTCAACTCAACTCATAAAATTTTAAGTAGGTAATTCTATAATTGTTATCTCATAGAAATAAGTATTGTATACAACATAATATGATTAACAAGTAAGTGAGCAAAAATATGATTGTAATTGAATTCACAAGTGTCATAACAATTTGAGCAAAATAATTATATGTATATATACATGTCAGAACGCTATGCTAACAAGGATTTATCTATAATGCCCATTCGTTCAACATCACCAATAAATGTTTTAGACAGTAAGCCTTTAGTTAACGGATCCATTATCATTAGATCGATGCCAATATGCTCAATTGACACTTTATGTTTTTGCACTTCTTCTTTCACAAACAAATACTTAAAATTCATATGTTTTGTACCCTTTGAATACTTGTCATTTTTAGGGAAGAAAACGACCGCGAAATTATCACAATAAATCCTTAACGGTCTATTAATACTGCGACAATGCCAAGACCTAAGATAATGTTTTGCAACTACAATCCATGAACCGTGGCCTCAAAGCATGCTACAAATTTAGATAGTGGAAGTAGCGATGATGGACTGCTTTATACTTTTTCACGAAACTACTCCTTCAGCTAATAGGAACATATAACCGAATGTAGATTTTCTTGAGTCTACACAACTGACATAGTCTGAATCCAAGTAACCTATCAATTCGAGATGGGTTGATTATATATATGTGAGCATGAGTCCTTTGTGCCTTGTAAATATCTAAGAATTTTCTTTGCAACTTTCCAGTGGTCCATTCCAGGATTGCTTTGATATCAGCCTAGCATTCCGATAGCAAAACTGATATCTGGCCGAGTGCATGTTTAAGTATACATTAAGCTTCCAACTACCTATGCATAAGGAATAGACTCCATTTCCTTACGTTCCAAATTGTTTCATGGACATTGCATTTGACTAAATTTGTCCCATTTCTGAATTGAAACTATCCCTACGAAGCACGTTTCTATTTTAAATCTTTCTTATACTTTCTCGATATAACCTTTCTGAGACAATCCTAACAATCCTTGTGATCTATCACAGAATAATTCAATTCCTATCATATAGGATGCCTCACCCATACCTTTTATTTCGAAATAATTAAACTTAAAATTCTTTACAACATGTAACAAAAACATATTATTAGCAACAAGAAGGATATTATCAACATATAGGACTAATATATTGAACTTGCTCCCACTAACCTTCATATATATACACCGATCAACGATGTTTTCCATAAAACTATAAGACGTAATGATATCATTAAACTTAAGATACCATTGTCGAGAAGCTTGTTTCAGTCCATATATTAACTTCTTTAATTTACACACTCATTGTTCCTTTCCTGTGGTCGCGAAACCTTCCAGTTGATCCATAAAAACTTCTTTTTCCAAGTCACCATTTAGAAAAGTGGTCTTTACATTTATTTGATGAAGCTCTAAATCGTAATGAGCCACCAGGGCCATAACAATTCTTGAAGAGTCCTTCTTTGAAACTGGAGAGAAGGTCTCTTTATAGTCAATGTCATTCTTTTGACTGTAACCTTTGGCAACAAGTTTGGCTTTATACCTTTCAATGTTGCCTTGTGAGTCACGTTTGGTCTTAAAGACCCATTTACAACCTACTTGTTTTGTACGTTTCAGCAACTTAACTAATTCCTAGACATTATTGTCATCCGTTGATTTCAACTATTCTTTCATAATATTGAACCATTTTTTAGAATTGTTACATTCTATGGCTTGTTTGAACGAGTTTGGATCTTTATCAATGCTCAAGTCACATTCATGTTCAAGCGAGTAAATTTCATAATCACTTAAAATAGCTAGTATTCTTTACCTTACAGACCTTCATAATGCTACGTCTTGTGACATTACTTAATCATTTGTAACTTGATCTCCATTAGCTGGTTCATCATTAATATGTTCAACTTGTGGAATTGGAACATTAATTTGTTGTTCCAGTATGTTGCGTATCTGTGATGCAACAAGAGGAATAACAACCGGTGGGATCACGTCTGATGTGGTAATGTCTACTCGACTTGGAGTAGTTTCTACTCGATTCTCGTAAATATCCACTTTTCGTGGTTCTCCACTCCCACTGATTTGATCATTTTCAATGAACCGAGTGTTACCAGACTCAACTATTCTTGTACTATAGTTAGGATAATAAAATCTGTACCCCTTTGATTTTTCAGGATAGCCAATGAAAAAACCACTAATAGTTCTTGCATCAAGTTTCTTTTCATGTGGATTATATAGCCTTACTTCTGCCGGACAACCCTAAATATGAAGGTGTCGTAAACTAGGTTTCCTTCCTATCCATAGTTCATAAGGTGTCTTAGGAACTGCCTTACTAGGAATCCTATTAAGCAGATACGCAGCGGTCTTTAATGCATGCATCCACAATTATGAAGGTACAGTACTATAACTTAACATACTCCTAACCATATCTAGAGTACAATTCCGCCTTTCAGCGACACTATTTTGTTGCAATGTACCAGGTATTGTGTATTGCGCACATATGCCTCGACTTGTAAGAAACTTTACAAATGGACCTGGACATTATCCATTTTCATCAAATTTTCTATAATATTCACCACCTCTATCAGACCTCACTATCTTTACTTTTCTATTTAATTGTCTTTCTATCTCATTAACGATCACCTCTAGGATGTCTACAGAGTAAGAATTCTCATCATCATCATCATCATCATCATCACACCTAGTTTGAAATCCCGCAATAAAGCGGGATCTAGGGAGGTCTGATAGTACGCAACCTTATCCTTACATAATAGAGAGACTGTTTTCAGTAGACCCACATGTAGATGTGACAACAAAAAAGTGATGCAGGTTAAAGAGTAAAAAAAGTAAAACTGGTAAGCAAAGTAATTATGCAAATAAAATTACAATAAATACATAAATAAATAATAAATAAAAGTAAAATATAATTCAACTTTTAAAAATAAAATATATTTTAAAACTAAAATATAACGAAATATGTCATCTCTTTATTTGTAGAAAAGCACTAATACACAAATGATAAGAGAGTAATAAAGCATCACAAAGAACTGTAGAAAAGCACCAACACCCAGAAAATAAGTGAGCAATGAAGCATCAAAGAACTCGACTTTGACTCAACATGTATAAACACAAAATGTCTAAAACCATAAGATCATTTAAGCATAAAAAGTCAATCTTAACATAAACTTAACAATATCATATGCAAAGAGATCAACATAATCAAACCCCGAAAGCATGAAACACTAAATCAAACAAAGAAGCTAATATAAAAAACAAAAAAAAACCATAAAGAACATAAATTTTAGAAAACCCAACAAAACTTAGAAGACACCAAAGCAAAAGAGATTGATTAATTAAAAACCATACCCTAAAAGAGGAGGCTGCAGAGAAAGAAGAGAGAGTGAGAGCGCTAAGAAAGAGGGAGAGCAATGTTTACATACCTCTTAATCAATCTTAGAAAAAGAACCGCCTATTTACATACCTTGTCGAAGAAGAGGGCATAACCTTCATAAGAGAAAGGGGCGAGATGATTGGTAGAGATCTGGTGCTCCTTCAATCATATCACTCCAAAGTTTTCTCCTGAGACTTGATCCGCTCACCAAAGCCTATCACAGAGATCCATAAAAAAAGAAAAAAAAACATCTAAATAACTTTGAAATGTCATTCTCTGCACATACTCACTCCCACACACCTCTACCAATGCCACCCTCTGCACATTGCTCCCATAAAACACCTTCTCCAACTTATCCACAGAAGATAAACAACAACAAAAATTAGTACAACACCATCTCTATAATGCCTGCAATTACACAATCCGTTGTATCCTAATCTTTTTATCAAGCCATCTGAGGCTTTCAGGAGTGTTTGGAACTTGTAAATGTTTCCAAACACAAAAGGTAGTTTTTGGCTTCCAAACTAAACATACCCTAACTCTAAACTTTTATTACCCATCACATTTGCTTCAAATCTACTGAAAAGATGATATAGATGAGAAAACCATCGCGTGATCAAAAACAACATTGCGAAAGCCATAAACCAAGTATAGACATGTATTTCAAAATCTAAAACTTGTAGATCCGTTGATCCTTCATACAAAGCAAAGAGCTCGAAACTGACATAAGGTTCAATAAGCCAAAAACTCAATAACCCAACACTAAAAGGCCACACAAATACCAGATCTGAGAGCAACTGAGCGGAATTACTAAATAGAAACAGATCTAAGAGCAAAAAAGCATAGAACAAAAACCAACAAATCACAAAAGAAAAGATCCCTAAAAACATCAAACTGCAAAAAGAAAACTAACCCACAGCAACTAAATTGTGGCATTTCTTAGATCTCAAAACAACAAATCGAGCAAGTGGTTTCCCCAAAAAATCGATGATGCAATTATTGAAACTTGTAAGCCCTACCAGCATTGAATAAAAAACAAAAGATTCAAACTTTCTTATCCACAATCACAAAAAGACCAAAACCATATTTGAATCAATCCCATTTAACCATAAAACATAAACATAAGCAAACAAATACTTACACCAGGGAACATCGAGAGATTGACTCAAGTCCATCAAGCCCAAAGAACACGAGACTTCGGATCAAACGACAAGATACAAACGAAGTTCTGAGAGTGGAACAGTATGCACACACACACACACACACACACATATATATATATATATAATCTATGTGAAATAAAATTTCCTTTCTTTCATCCAACAAACTTCAAACGAATTAGTTTCTCAAATGAAACTAAACGACAATAAGTAAAGTTTAGTTCAATGTAGCTGTGCTGGTGAACTTACCAGAGCTCTTCAGCGACAATGGCAGAGTCTGCTAACCTTCGCCGAGTACAATAGCTCCGATACACCTTCTGCAACTTCACAGTCGTAGTATCATCCCGACAACTGGAGACCAATCGTTCATCGCACGCCATTCCAATGCCCCCACATTTACTATCCCCCTTGTCTGGCAACAAGAGAGTAAGTGAACAACGATAAAGCCTGAGTAGTCTCAACCTCCATATTAACGAGTCAAAACAAGACTCTTATGGCTTCAAAAATTCAGAACTTTTTTTCGAAACCATAAATATAACCATATCGTGAGACGTCATCAATAAAGGTAATGAAATATTTTTCGCCGCCCCAAAAAGGAACGTCGAAAGGACCACATATGTCAGTGTGTATTAATTCAAGTAATTTGCTTCTTCTTATGGCTGGATTCCTTGATATATGTTTGGTTTGTTTACCTTTAATGCAATCCACACATATATCCCAGTCAGTAAAATCCAACTGAGGTAAGATTTCATTTTTCACTAACCTCTGTACCATTTCCTTAGATATATGGCCTAATCTTTTATGCCACAAAAAAAGCAGAACATTCATTATGTGCACTACATTTATTTCATATAATATGGTCAACATGAAACAGAGATTCAACAAAATCAACATCAAGATTGAAATGATATAAACAATCAATTAAAGTACCAGAACCATAATAGTACTTATGTTTATATAAAGAAAACACACAGTTGCCAATCTTAAAGTTAAAACCATCATTATCTAACTTTGCAACAGAAACTAAATTCCTAACAGTCAGAGACATAAAGATAATTTTTTAGATCCAGGTGACACCCAGTGTCAAAGATTAGTCTGTACATCCCAATGTCCTCTATTCGTGCCTTCATTTTGTTCCCCATATACAAGAACTTTTCATTTCCATTTATGGTCTGGATTGAAAGGAATCCCTGTTTAAAATGTGACACATGAGTAGTTGCACCAGAATCTAACCAACAGGTATTATTAGGCACTTCAATAAGATTTGATTCAAAACATACTGAGACATAGTATGTACCGTTCTTTTCGAACTAAGCCTTTCTTTTAGGGAAATCCTTCTTGAAGTGACCAGACTTTTTGCAGAAGTGACACCCCTTATCTTTATGGATTCAACCCTCATTAACTTTGCTGAGAATTTTGTCCTTATCTTTGCCTTTCTTTCCTGGTTTGTTCTTACTGCTATTAGCTCCTTAATGAAACGTGAAATGAACAGAGTGTTCCTTCATTTTCTTCAATCTCCCTTCCTCCTAAACCAACATAGCCTTAATTTCTTGAAGGTTCCATTTTTTCATAATAGTGTCATGATTCACCTGGAACTGGTCGAACTCAAGAAGAAGTGAGTTGATAATGAACTGTACAAGGAAAGACTCACTTATATACATACCCATAGATTTCAACTTTGCAGCTAGATTTGACATTTGTGTTACATGATCATGAATAGGCTGTGACCAGTTAAACTTTTTGGTTGTCAACTCACTTATTAAAGTCCCTACTATATACTTGCAGCTATATTAGATTGGGAGTATTCTTTAAGCTTCAACATGAACTCCTTTGCATTGTTCGTTTTAGGCATTGATGACTTTACATTTTCTGCGATCATCATTCGCATCAAATTCAAGCTCAACATGTTAGACTATTCCTAAGCCTCATAATAAGACTTGTCAGCTTTAGAACTAGTCTTAGTTATGGCTACGAGTCTTGCGTCTGAAACTATGGCCAAGTCCAAATCCATTACACCCAGTTGGAACTAAATTTGTTCGAACCAATCAGCATAGTTCAGACCATTAAACTTGATTAGCCCAATTCTTAAAGCAAACAAATTAGTAGATGCTGCAAACACAACATATAACTCACATATTAATGCTTTGAGTAAATTTAAATGGATTTAAACTAACTAATACACTTTGATTATGCATTTAAATTCTACTTTGGGTGAAATTTAAATACATAGTTGTAACTTATTATGATGCATATATATAGTTTACTATAATGGACAATCAATCATGTTGTAGTCAATATGTATATTATCTTTAGATATACATTCATATTAACCAAATATATTGATAAAGTCCCTTTAATGTCATTACTTATAAGCAATGGTCCACCTTTAGTTGACCTCCTAGCGTTGTAATTAATAATCTTAACTATTCAGTTCAAGCTTTATATCATTTTAACATCATATCATAATGAACAATTTAAACATTCACAATTAAATGATTAATATTTTCAAGCTAGGCCACTTTGGTGACTAACAAGCTTTCCATGTAATAAACATTTAATTGGACAATTATCATACATGACAAAATTTAATTTAGTTAGTTTGGTCACTTTAGTGACTAACAAACTATTCTAAATTACCATAATGTCATGTAGCATATTCAACATATAATAAGAAAATGTAATTCCAAATATGACAAAATATAAATGGTCAAAGTACTAATGAAAACATAATATGATAGAAAATTATATTATGCATAGCAAACATATGCACAACTTTTATACATATAAACCTGAATCAATTAATTGATTACTTTATTAATTAATTTGTATTATCAATTAATTAATGAATTATGAATTATGACCCCAATTAAAGTACCTTAAGTAGGACCAATATTCAAACCCATAAATTTTTTTAAAAAAATTAATAAAAATTAAAAAATACAGCACGCGCCTATCACTGGCTGTTGCTTTCATGTGAGGCGCTTGCAACATCTTCCTTAGTGATGAACGCTGATTTCGTTGCTTTTGTTTTGTTTTGTTTTTTTTTGTTTCTCTCCAAACTGAAACTATCCCAAGCCTTAGCAAGAGCATCTCTTGCCAACATTATAATCACATAAGATCGACGTTTGGTTTTGTATTTTTGATTCTCTCTTTACTGTTTATTACTCTTACTTTTCCATTTTATACATACCAACACCGAAGGTTTGTTTCATGTTTATGTTCCTGTTTATGGTGCCATTTCAAATACAGAAAACAACCATTCAAAAAACAAAACAAACAAAGAAAAAATGAAACAAATCGTTGATAATGGTAGACAACAAATAATGCAACACATACATATCAACACCAAAGGTTCATTTCGTGTTTATATTCTTGTGTCTGTTTCGTATACGAAGAAAACAATGCCATGAAAAATACAGAATAATGCAATACCTTGCGCTAATACCAATTGTTAGACATTTATGGATCGATTGATTTTGTCATACCTGAATCCATAATAAATTGTAATGATTAATTCCCCTCTTCTTCTTTTCTTCTTTAATATGTTTCTTCAGTGGTATATATAACCATTTGATAAGTTTCTAAAACTTATATATTCTTTCACCAATCATCATGTTGGTTTATTTTAAAAGAGAGAGGGAATGAGTCTTTGACCCATGTGAGATCTATTATTTAATACCCAATAATCATTATCTTGGGTTCTTTTCATAAGACTCAAATCTATAAGTCGCATGGGCTGTTAAATAATCTAACATCTTTAACTCAATTTTAGTTGATAGAATCCAGCTCACTACATAATAGGCAATATTGACTGATTCCACTCAAAAGTTTTATATTTAGGCTTGCATCTCTTAATATTGCTCTTATTCTTTTTAACAAAAATTTGTTTATTTATTTTACCGTATCATTTTGTTAAGGAGTGTATGCAATAATGAATTGTCTTTTAATATTTTTCTTTTATATAGTGTATCAAATTCATCTCTAATATTTTGTTCTATTATCCATCTTTAAAAAATATATTTCTTTCTATTATCCATCCTTAAACACTTGATCTTTTTACCATAATGAAATTCAACATGTGCTTTGAAAATTTTAAAGATCAAGAACACATCTATTTTCCTCTTGATAAGCTTTACTTGCCATCTTTTAAAAAATCATTAATGAAAGAGGCGAATTACTTTGCTCTTCCTAATGATAATAGAACTAGTTTTACCATACATCAAAATAAATTAATTCAAGAACAATGTTACTTCTTGGAAATTAACACACTCAATTTTATATAGTGTTGCTTACATTTAACGCAATGTTCAAAAAAGGTAACAATACCTTTGTGAGTTAAGTGAGAAACTTTTATTCAACAAGGATCTTCATTAATTATATAAATATAGATCCAAGTTTTTGATGTCATAACAGTGAAGATACTTCACTTTGATTGCTTCAATTGATAAATTTTTCTATTTATAGAAATGTTTCTCCTTTTAACTTGTGTAAGTTTGCACTTATTCTCTCCCTTTATAAGAATAGGCATGTCTCGAATTGTCTTCAAATTTTTATTGATAATTTATGTTTTGCAACCAAGATCATCTAATCATTCTAGAGTCAACAATTTTTTCTTCAAACTCTCTACATGTTTATCTCTTGAAGAGTAAGAATTGTACTATCATATATCTTTAACTTGATAGTTTCAATACTAAAAATCTTTTAAAAAATAATTATAACAACCGTAGACATATCCTTATGAGATAGATTTATAATGATGGAACCATTTTATTATAGAGGTCTCACGAAAAGTGACTCTCAAGGTTAAGGGCCAAGTAGTGATTTCCTGTTTTCCAAAAAAAAAAAAAAAATTTCCTGCTTAATTATTGTTACTTTACAATTTGGAGTATTGTCATCATTTAAAGCATTTGCCAAAAAATTTTGAGGAGTGAAAATTTTTGTTATTTTAGTTCTAATATTATTTTTTCGAATGACTTTTTCTATTACAATGGTAACATTTCAAAAAAAAATCATTAATTTTGATCTACTACAATTGTCACTCCTACTTAAGTCATATTATGCTGATCTTTCTCTTGTTAAATTTCAAGTTTGACTTGTGAATCTCTCTTACTCTTACGTCTACTTT
>JANIHZ010138499.1:0-11222 GCA_027478365.1 Erythroxylum rufum
ATGATTGTGTTTTGCTTGTGATTCTCAAAATTGGTATATTGCATTACAAACCTTTCATAGGTGTCGAAATATGTGTTTTGATTTCAAGGGAAAAATTGTATGAATTTGGGCTGAATGAGGCAAATTTATCTGTTTAGAAGTTGTAGATTGTCCTCTTAGCTTTGCAATGGTATGAAGTATGAAATTTTTGGACATCGGAGTTAAGAGATATGATCATTATAAGGGGTGATGCTGCATAAGATGTATATACAGAACAACTATAGCAAGGATGAGAATTTGTTGTATGTGATAAGTCTTTTAAGTTAAGATTTAGGAATTTATTACAACCAAATTGGTAACTGTATGTTTAAGGAGTGATATTGTACTAGAAGAAGCGAATTTGGGAAGATTATGAGTGAAGTGATGTTAGAATGGATGTAGGAACCATTGGAGATGCTTTGGAGAGTGTAGTTAGTGATTTAGAACTTTTGGTGATGTGAGAAAGACCCTGCAGAATCCCTTCGTCTGATTCAGCTTTGACTGAATCCCTTCCTCTGATTCTTCTTTAACTGAATCCTTACGTCTGATTCAGCTTTGACTGAGTCCCTTCGTCTGAGACTGAATAACTTCGTCTGATCCATATACACTTTTGGAAATTCGAGATTTTGACCATCTATATGGCTAAATATCTCTTCAAGGTCTCATGAAAGTTGTAGATCTAGAAGTCCTCTTCGAAACCATACAAAGACAACCTTAATCCGATATCTCTAGTGAAAGTAATGCCAATTTTCCTGAAATAGGTACAATGTGATTGAGGGAAAAAAAACATGTTTGATTCTTTTGGATATAGCTTCTCCGTCTGACCTCCAAATGACTTAATATATATATAAATATAAGTGAAATGGTATGGACAAGAAAAATAGGAATTATGGATGATGAGAATTGGATGTAGGTGATGAATCAAATGAGTAGAGATTAGAGAGTTTAATGAAATAAAAATTGGTAGTTAAATTGTTATGATTGATGTTGCATTAGAGGAAGTGAAGTTGGGACAAATTTGAGTCATTTGAGTTGAGATTTGGGAGTTTAATACAACCAAATTAGTAACTGAATGTTTAAGGAGTGATATCGCATTAGAAGAAGCAAATTTGGGAAGAGTATGAGTGAAAGTGATATTAGAATGGATGTAGGAACCATTGGAAACGCTTTGGAGAGTGTAGTTAGAGATTTAAAACTTTAGGTGATGTGAGGATGACCTGTAGAAACCCCTTCGTTTGATTCGGCCTGACTGAATCCATCGTCTGATTCAGCTTTAACTGAATCCATCGTCTGATTCAATTTGATTGAATCCTTAGTCTGATTCAGCTTTGACTAAATCCATCGTCTGATTCAGTTTGACTGAATCCTTAGTCTGATTCAGCTTTGACTGAACCTTCGTCTGATTCAGCTTTGACTGAATCCTTAGTCTGATTCAGCTTTGACTGAACCTTCGTCCGATTCTTTGACTGAACCTTCGTCCGATTTAGCTTTGACTGAACCTTCGTCTGATTTAGCTTTGACTGAATCCATTCATCTGATTCTTTGATTGACCCTTTCGTTTGCTTCTTTGACTGAATCCATTCATCTGATTCTTTGATTGAACCTTTCGTTTGCTTCTTTGACTGAACCCTTTAGTCCGATTCAGCTTTGACTGAATCCCTTCGTCTGCTTCTTTGACTGAACCCTTTAGTCTGATTCAGCTTTGACTAAATCCCTTCGTCTACTTCTTTGACTGAGCCCTTTAGTCTGATTCAGCTGGGACTGAATTCCTTCATCTACTTCTTTGACTGAACCCTTTCATATGATTCAGTTTTACTAAATCACTTCGTCTGCTTCAGCTTTAACTGAATCCCTTCATCTGCTTCTTTGACTGAACCCCTTCGTCTGATTCAACTTTGACTAAATCCTTTTGTCTGACTCTTTGACTGAACCCCTTCATCTGTTCCATTTATGACAAGCACTTCGTCTAATCCATTTGTGACAAGCTCTTCATCTGATCCATTTATGACAAGCACTTCGTCTGATCCATTTGTGACAAGCCCTTCGTCTGATCCATTTGTGACAAGCCCTTTGTCTGATCCATTTGTGACAAGCACTTCGTTTGATCCATATACATTTTTGGAAATTTGAGATTCTGACCCTCTAGATGGCAAAATCTCTAGAAAAAGTTATGTCAATTGTCCTGAAACAGGTTCAATAAGATTGAGATTAAAAATCATGTTTGATTCTTTTGGCAATAACTTTCTCATCCGACCTCCAAATGAAGTGATTCTTGAACCAATAGATTCCTAACGCATTTCCCTATCTCTCCAAGAAAAAAGTCAAGTATTGATTGGGTGTTTGATTGGAGTGGGCGCTCCTTGTGGTTTGAGATGTTATGAGAATAAGGATGAACTAATGATGGCTAATGAGGGTTCACTAAAATAACCCTATAGGATAATACGCTCATATTCTCACGACTCTGAGTTTGACTCCAGAAACGGGGACCAACATTTGTGGTATCAAAGCAAGAGTTGGACTCCAGAAACGGGGCCTAACATTCTCTTTCTCTTTCTCTCTCTCCTTTAATTCATCTTATTTATTTTCATAGTATTGCGTAACAAATTCAATTTCATGCATTTTATTCATTAATGCATGCAACTATACCAAAATCATATACTAAAAATAAGAAAAACTCCATTAACTTACATTATTAATTTTCAAGTACTATTCATCAAGAACACCCATATAGTTTTTCTTCATCTTTTCCTAAAATTTTTGTTGATATGGTGAGTTTAGGGACCCTAGGTTGATGATTTAGTATTTAATAGTTGATTTGGGGATTAAGGATAGAAAAAAGTTGGCTAGAAAGTAGAAGAAAATGAAAGAAAAGGGAGAAAAAGAAGTGAGGGTTATTCTCGACAAAACTTTGGTGAAGAACAAAGTGGGTAGGTGACAAAATGACATGTGGTCCCGTAATACATTTTTTTATTTTTTTTTAAGATCCAAAATTAACTTTAACTTTTAATTCATTCTTTTCAATAAAAATAACCATAAAAAATACTAACCCCACATAAAGACCTTAATTAATATCATTTATTTTCCATTAATATTTTCAGGTTTGATTTTCACTCTTTCTTAGGTCAAACTTTAAGCACTAGTCAACTCATGGTCAAACTCTCAAAATAAATTTGTTTTAACCTCAAATTAAATCCTTGGGCTATCCTTGAATAATACTATCAGATGCTCAATAAAATAAAGGGCAGTTCAGGTCCTGGGTGTCACTATTCACCCCGAGATGCACTATTCAGGCCCAAAAAGTACTATTCATAAACCGAACTTTTGTTTTTTTAAGGCGTTACAAAAAAATTCTACCTAGCTAGCACTCTAAGGACTCAATAAAGATCAAGCGTCCCAAAGCATATGCTATAATACAATTCTTTCTTCTTGTGTTATTGTAAATGTATAAACTAAAGATTAAATGTTCTGTGAGATTAATATGGATTCTATCATAACAATTATTATACCTAACTATGAAATCACTTTTTTAAATAACAGTTTTATAGAAATGAGTAATGTTAATAGATCTTGGATGTATAGACAATTAAAACCTGATGGTTTCATTAATCTAGAGTTTGATGAGGGAGTTTAAGCTTTTATTAACTATACATGTTCTCAACCTACATATATGAATGGTACAAAAATCAGATGTCCATGTAAAAAGTGCAAACATATTCGTTTTCTTCCTATTGATGAAGAGAATCTTCATTTGTTAAGAAAAGGGTTTGTTCCAAATTATTTTGAATGGATACGACATGGGAAGCCATTAATTTATAACACCTCAAGGGGTAATGAAGTAAACTCTTTAATAAATGCGGGTAGGTTTGAAAGGGGACTGGTTTTATAACAAATAGTGTAGGTGCAACTAAAAATCCTTACTCCCAAATGGCTTATGATGCATTAGGTTACGCCTTTTAGGAAAATATAGAAAATCTTGAAGAAGAACCATACCCTGACATACTAAATTATGAGACCATGACTCAATTATCTTCAATTACTCAAATATTGAACATAAAGTCTTAAGGGCATATTTTTTATCAAAGTTTGGATAAAATTTTTGCTTGGTATAATAAATCATTGCCTCTTAATCATACAATGGTTGATAATTTTTACAATATGAAGAAACTTATTAGGGTTTATGGTTTGCTAGTTGAAAAAATTGATTGTTGCAATTTGGGATATATGTTGTTTTGAGGAGATGATGTGGAATTACATGAGTGCAAATTTTGTGGTTCAATATAGGTTCAAACCTAGAAAGTGTACTATGAAACAAAAATTAGTACCTTGGAAGCGGATGTATTATTTCCTGCTAACTCTAAGACTTTAAAGACTATACGCCTCTAATGTTACTGCATCTCACATGAGATGACATAATGACCATGAACAGGAAGATAGAATAATGAGTCATCCATCGGATGCACTCGCATGGAAACATTTCAATAATACTCATTTTGAGTTTGCAGCTGAAAGTCGAAATGTTAAGTTGGGATTGTTGACAGATAGATTATAATCTTTTGGTCAATCAGGTCAACAATATTCATCATTGCCAATCATAATTAATCCTTATAATTTTCCTCCATGGATGTGTATGGCTAAGGTATATATGTTCTTAATGGTGTTATGCCAGGGCTTACAAATCTAAGGCATAAAAATGATATATTCTTATAATCATTGGTATCTAAATTTCATCATCTTTAGGAATTTGGTGTGGAGACGTATGATATGTCTCTTAAATAAAATTTTTTGTTGAGAGCAGCTTTGATGTAGAATGTCAGTGATTTCCTTGCGTATGATGTGTTGGCTAAATGGAGCACAGTAGAGAAATTGGCTTATCCTTACTGTGACAATGATTCTGATGCATTTTATCTTCCTAACAGGGACAAAACATCTTAGTTTGACAACCACAGGAAATTTCTTCTTCGAGATTATCCATTTAGTTGCAATAAACAAAAGTTCATTAATAATAGGATGGTGAAAAGACCCCCTCCCCCTCATAAAGCTGGTGAAGAGATATTGCAGGAGATGATGAATTAGGGTTGCTGAAAGTTATAGAACTTGTAGCTGAAGAAGTTAATAAAAGCATTAGTAAAACTTTGGTTGGAGAAAACAAAGTATCTTTTGGGCTTTGCCATATTGGAAAACTAATTGGATACATCATAATCTAGATGTGAAGTATATTGAAAAAATATTTTTGACAATTGTTTCAACACCATAATGAATATTGAAGGGAGGACACAAGATAATGCAAAATCACAAGCTAATTTGAAAATTTTTTTGTAAAAGGAATGAGTTAGATAAAGATCTTTGCACGGATAAATATCTAAAAACATGTTACACTTTGGACCAAAAAAAAAAAGGAAATTTTATGTGAATGGTTAAAAAGTCTAAAGTTTCCCTATGGTTATGTTTCGAGCTTGGCAAGGTGTATGGACATAAGGAAGTACAAATTATTTGGGATGAAAGGTCCTGATTGTTATGTTTTTATGTAAAGGCTAATTCCAATTGCATTTCAAGGGTTTCCACTGAATAAGGTTTAGGAAGCTATAACATAATTAAGTTTGTTTCTCAAAAGCTTAACATCATATAAAGTAAAGTTAGTTGAAATGGAAAAACTAGAAAGGAAAAATCTAGTTATCTTGTGCAAATTAGAAGGGATTTTCCCTCCAAACTTATTTAACTGTATGGATCATCTACCCGTACATTTAGCAAATAAGGCTAAACTTACTGGTCCAGTTCAATATCGATAGCTGTATCCGTTTGAGAGGTAATTATAGTTAACATTTAAATAAAACTTATAGCACATTTTAATCACAAAATCGTAATAACACTATTTGTAATGTAGGTATTTGTGTCACTTGAAGAAAAATGTTAGAAACAAGGCTAGAGTTGAAGGTTCGATATGTAATGCTTATTTAATGGAGGAACCAAGTACATTTTGTTCACATTATTTTAAGTCGCATGTGCATACAAGAGAAAGAAAAGTTCCTCGTAATGATGATGGGGAAGAAATGGGTGATGTTGATGGTAACTTATCCATTTTCACATATCCTGGACGAACATATGGACGCTCAACAAGAAGAATGTTAACAGAAGAAGAAGTAGAGCTTGCCTATGGTTACATTTTATTGAATTTCCAAGAGGTTTAACCTTTCGTGCATTAACTTTAAGTTAATTTTGAAATTGATTATTTGGTTTTTTCGAGGTTAGTGGTGTTCACAATTAAAGTACATAATAATACTTTTAGATTATACGAGGAATGGTTACGCGAAATAATTCCCGAAAAAACACAGGGTGATATCAAGGAAGAAGTTGAAAGATACTTTCCTCGATGGTTCGAGAAATATGTAAGTTTTCACTTGCAATAATTGAAATGGTTGAATTATCATATCAAAGTGTTTAAATGACATTATATTATTTAATATGTCTTTTTTATGTAGGCCTCAGAAAATCCAATAGAGAATAAGTTCATATGTGATCTTATAAAAGGAACTTTATGAATTATTAAATCGTATCCGGTATATTTTGTTAATAGATACAAATTTCATACAAAATATCATTTTCATAACATGGCAACAGTAAATAACAGGGTTTGCATATAAGGAGAATTGATGGATTACTATGATAAAATTATTGAGATACTTGAAATTGAGTACCCCGCATTGCCAATAAAATGAAGTGTGATATCTAAGTGTGAATGGTTTGATCCAACTCCTAATATTGGAACAAAAGTGCACAGCCGATACAATCTAGTTGAAATCAGCCAACGAAGAAAATTTAGACAATTTGAACCTTTCGTATTAGCGATGCAAGCCACCCAGGTGTGTTATGTCCCTTTTCTCAGCTTATGAAGAAATTGTCTGGCCGTTTACGAAGTAAAACCTAGAGATGTTTTTGAATTACATGGAAAAGAAGAAAACAAGAGAATTAAAAGTGAAGCATTTCAGAAAGATGTGCATGAAATAAATGCATGTATAATATATGACGAGAATGAACCTTTGAACGATCCAAACAATTAATATGTTAAATTTTCATCTAGAGAGGATGAGGAATCTATAGAGGGCTAGAGATCTGAAGAGGAGCTTGACTTTAATTCTAATTCTTCAAAAAAAGAAGATAATGTTGATTTTGATTTTGATTTACAATTAAGTGATGATAATGATTAACTTGTATAAGTAATATAATATTATATGAATAAATTTATTATTGCATTGACAATATATTGTTATATTTAATTTATATTGTTCTATTAATGCAATAATCAACAAAATGTGAATTTCCAGTTAAAAAGATGCCACATAAGAGAAAATAGGAAATACTGCGGCCAAGGGTCAGGTTACCACTATTTGGAGGAGCTAGTGCATATCCAAGTGAAGCATCACATTCTGTAAATGCTACAAAATTAGGTGTTGCACGTCCAGATAGTGCAAATCCAAATAAGGCATCACCTTCCCCACCTACAGCCCCTGTACAGTTACATTGCCTACCTAACCCTACTCTCAAACTGGAATCTTAATCTATACTGACAAAGATATCAGGGGTAAACGTTATGGATGAAGGAGGCGGCCTCCAGTCTGGAGCTAAGGGAGTTAATGAAAGAATTTACATCACAATTGTCTATGATTTGTGAGTGAAATTCTACAAATTTTGTAATACTTGATAACACCATAGGTTTATACTAAAATTATAAGTTTTAATTTGAAATTGTTCTAAATTAGCTTATATATTAGGTTTGTTCTGTCTAGAACGTGCTCTAGAAATATCTCATCCAAGTTTAAGGAGCAAATAGAACTTGAGGGTTAGATATAGAAGAATATCTCTCAGGGGACAAGATTTTTATTATCAAGAGATTCAGGTACAAAAAATAAATTCTTTAATCTTTTTTATTTATCTAATTTTATACATTAATTAGATAAATATTATAGTTTATAAGTACTTATAGTATTTTTTTTCTTTTTTATTTCTTTCAGAAAGAACTTTTTTGGGATTGAAAATTTGATGTTGTCATTTATAACATATGGGAGAGGCGAGCTCATGCACATTATAGAGACTTTCTTAGTTTGATACACAAGAATAGTGTATGACCTCCTTATGTATCTGAAGAAAAATGGAGTCGTTGGCAGCAATATTAGGCAACACCCAAGGCAATCTCCATTTCAGAAAGCAATTCTGCAAACAGATGTAGAGAACTGGAGGGAGAGAGTCTACTCGTGTACACTGGAGGATCTTTGAATTACTATAAGCATGCAGAGAAATTTGTAAGTATCTAAACTTTACACTTATATTCTGATTTTTGCACTTTGATGTATAAAATTTGATTTCAATGTAATTTGATGTATGAAATTTAGAATGAAAATATGTGTATTATGGAGAATGAAAATGTTATAAATGTTTGTTACTAGGAATAGTCATGTTGTTGAGAAAATTTTTTTGTTTAACGTGGGGTAAATATCATAAAAATAGAGGAAACTTTGCCGAAATTTTTGTAAATTGTAGTTCACTTATAACACTTTATTCTGATGCAAGAAAAGTCTATGAGCAAGAAGCCTACACTACATCAACTCTTTTTGCACACCCACACTAAGAAGCATGATAGTATAACCTTCGTCAACATCCGATGTAGACAACTTAATGTATGTAAAATTTATACTTTAATATTAATTCTTAAAAATTATCACTTATTAACGTAACCAATTATAATAATAAGACCAAATATAAGAAAGCATTGAACAACGGTCTCAGAACTTTGAAATTATTTGAGAGTCAGACATATCTTGATGCAGTTGGTAGTAGGGACCACCATGGAAAGATTTTCGGCTTAGGTTCATTTGTAAACACATACTATTTGTAATCCTTCACATCTAGTACTGCTGGATCTAGTAGGCGGTCCACATCCAATGAGAGAATCGTTCAACTTGAGAGCATAGTAGAGAGGCTGGCAACTCAGTTGCAACAGTCAATGGAGTATATAGCTCAACTCCGTAATGAGATAGATGAGTTGAAGGGAAGGAGCAGCACCTCATCGCAGCTGTCAGATCATCCGCCTTCACCAGTTGCATAACTTAGATTTATAATATTTCGGTACTTAAGTGAATGTATTTGATGTTTTGCTAATCTTAAGTTTTTGTATGAATGTTTAATTTACAGTTATTTTCAAGATACTTATTGTTGTACATTATAATTTTTATATATATTATCAATCAAGATTATATTATTTAGAGGAATTAATTTAGAAAAAAACAATAGATTATGAACAAAAAAATTTGGGTGGGAAGTGAAAAATGGCAGCTAAAAATACCATAGGTAAATTATCGACGGAAAGTTATCTTCTGTAGGCAAATTACCAATGGAATGCTATATTCCGTAGGTAAAGTTGGCGACGGAAATTGTTTATCTGTCACTAAAGTTACCTACGGATATTGTAATTCTATCAATAAATTTAGCGACAAATATAGTGAATCCGTCGATAACTTTACCTATGGAATATTGTAATTCCATCGGAAAATTTGGTGACATAAATTTATTTCCATCGGTAATTTTAGGGATAAAAATTTTAATTCCGTCGGAAATTTACCTACAGTAACGATAGATTTACAATATCCCTTACTGAATTTTACCTATAGCTATTTCTCTAACAACTTTTTCGTCAGTAATTTCTGTCGCAAAATTTGTTTGCCAACGGTTATTTCCGTCACAAAAACAATTTTCTTGTAATCTAATTTGATCCATTATCTAAGTAAATTTAATCGACTTGATTTTCTAATTCAAAAAATAGTATATTTAACTTAAAATAAAAAGAAATTATGTCATACTAACATTTTAAAATTTTAACTCATTGATAAAACAAACCTCTAAAGTCCATAAAATGAAAAAAAAAATCTCGAATAGTTATTAGCAAAATACAACTGACACATTAGAGACACACACAAAAAATGCACAACTCTATTATGGAACAAGCCGCTCAACTTAACCTGTCATGTAATTCTACTAATTTCAAATTATTTATGTCATTGTTTCTATTTTATTATCGTTTCAAATCTGACTATGAGTATGCTTTAAGTACATGATAAACTATTAGACTGTGCAGGCTGTGGCTTAATAATTATCTTAGTAACTAATGAAGTACAAGAAACGTAAAGTCTTGGTCTTCTTATTTAACTGATAAAAAGGATATTAAAACTTAAATGTCTTGGTCTTAAAATTTAGTCTTTGTTTAGTATCTTATTGTGCCTACGAAGACGTAGCTCTTTGGAAACAACGCTTTTTGTCGGATATGTCAGTTGGACTTGTTTTTGTTGAATGAGACCCTAATGAAGCCATTGCAAGTCAAGCATCTTCTGCCGGCTCGCCACACTCAAGCAGGCGAACTCTGGAGATTCCAAGTTTCCTCTGTCTGATCAACCATCAGGATATTCCCATCCAAATCTTCTCCAGGTTAGTGATACTCTTTCAAAGAAATGTTCGAGTATGAGCTTCAATAGGGGCTCTAAAAGAAAGAAATTTTCTTGTCGTTTGTATGTCAATCAAGTACGCTTAACGTTCTTTTGCCGTGTCCTAATGGAACGTTTTTCACAAGATTGAATAAATCAGTTTAAGATTGTCAATGGCCAAATATGTTAATTACGCACTTGCAGCATTTTCAGGGTAAGGTAAAGTGATGGAAATTCAACATTTTAGCCATGTTCATCCTTTGATCTTAACCGATAAGAAGAAAAAGCAGGGAGCTAAGTGCGCTGCGTGTGAGCTACCTGTTCGTGGTCCAGCGTATGAATGTGCTTCCTGTGTCTTTTGTGATCGTCTCAATACTTTGTTTGAATCCGTAATTCAAAACCTTATTTGTCTACTATCCTTGTATGTCTATTAATAAGCAATTTTAAATAAGCACGTTGATTAGATACAATCTTCATGGACGTAAGTAGGATTTTTAATGGGTCGGTCCGAATTTAGTTAAATCTAAATTAGCTTGTTGAATTTAAGTCAAGCTTAATATGACACAAATGATTGAATTAGAAAAAAAAATTTAAATTTGAGATGAAAGTTGAAAACTTAAAAGAAAATGTTGAAAACTTTTTTTAAAATTTTCTTTTCAACATTTTCTTTTAAGTTTGAGTCCAAGTTTGAAATTAAACTTGACTTGATTTGTTATTAGTTGATTCAAATTAGACTTG
>JANIHZ010138542.1:0-11220 GCA_027478365.1 Erythroxylum rufum
GAGTATGAGTTGGATAATTTTTCTGAGCATGCTTCAGTATTTCGGAGATATCTCGATCTGTGGAGCTCTAATTGAGTTGATTCTTATCTCAAATTAAACTAGAGACATGGAGCTACAACTTATCTGAAGGAATCAAATTCCAATTTAGGCCCTAAGTATTTCAATTTTTGGGGTGAAATCGGGTGTAGTATTCAATCCCGGCTTAACTTTAGCCCGAAAGTGTTTTGGCCAATATGTCCTTATTTCTGACCCAAAGTGAGCGTTTTTGGAGTCGTTAGAAATGTAAGGCAATGAGGAACAAGTGTTGTGAAGAAGTCTTATTGAAATTCCTTTATGAGCTATCCCAAGATCTGTTCGGAAGTAAGTGAGTTGAGTTCGTTTTTGAGGTCTGACTTGGTGTGGGCATACCAACCTTGTGAGATGCGCGCCTCGATGTCACGTAAGACGTCGGCACGTGACTCACAAAGGCGGGGTCCCAACAATTGTGCCAGGGCTAACTAATCTGAAGCAAAAAATAGATATTTTCTTACAACCATTGATATCTGAATTGCAGCAGCTTTGGAAATATGGTGTTCAAATATATGATGTCTCTCTGAAACAGAATTTTATGTTAAGAGCGGCTTTGATGTAGACCATTAGTGATTTTTCGACTTTTGCCATATTATCTGGATGGAGTACAGCTGAAAAATTGGCTTGTCCTCATTGTGCCAATGATTCTGATGCATTTTATCTTCCAAACGGAGGTAAAATAAGTTGGTTTGACAATCACAGGAAATTTCTTTCTTTAGATCATCTATTTAGGCGCAATAAACATAAGTTCATTAAAAATTGGATGGTCACAAAACTTCCTCCTCCTCTAAAGGCTGGTGAAGAGATTTTGCAAGAGATTGAGGAATTAGGATTGCTTAAAGTAAAGAATTTGAAGCCGATGAAGTAAATACAAGCATTAGTCAAAACTTTTGTTGGAGAAAACGAAGCATATTTTGGGATTTGCCATATTAGAAAATGAATTTGATACGTCATAATCTAGATGTGATGCATATTGAGAAAAACATTTTTGACAACTTGTTCAATATCATTATGAACATTGAAGGGAGGATAAAAGACAATGTAAAATCTAGAGCTGATTTGCAACTTTTTTGTAGAAGAAATGAGTTACTTAAAGATCTTCGCACCAGTAAATATCCTAAAGCATGTTACACTTTGGAAAAGAAACTAAAGGAGCATTTGTGTAAATGGTTAAAAAGTCTAAAGTTTCCAGATGGTTATGTTTCAAACTTGGCTAGGTTGGATCTCAGGAAGTACAAATTATTTGGGATGAAAAGTCGTGATTGTCATGTTTTTATGCAAAGACTAATTCCAATTGCATTTCGAGAGTTGTTACCGATTAAGGTATAAGAAGCTATAAAAGAGTTAAGGTTGTTTTTCAAAAGCTTAACAGCATCTGAAATGAAGTTGGATGAAATGGAAAAACTAGAAAATGAAATTCCACTTATTTTGTGCAAGTTAGAAGGGATTTTCCCTCCAAGCTTCTTTGACAATATGGAACATCTACCTGTGCATTTAGCACATGAGGCAAAAATAGTCGGTCCAGTTCAATATTGATAGATGTATCCATTTGAGAGGTAAGTCGACATTCATTATTGCAATAACCATTTTCACATGCTATATCTACAAAATTGTAATAACCATTTTCTATAATATAGGTATTTGTATCACTTGAAAAAAAATGTAAAAAACAAAGCCAAAATTGAAGGCTCGATATGTAATGCTTATTTAGTGGAGAAAGCTAGTACATTTTGTGGATATTATTTTGAGCCGCATGTACACACAAGAGAAAGAAAAGTTCCTCGTAATTACGATGGGGGAGGAACGATTAGTTCTGATGGAAACTTGTCCATTTTCACATATCCTGGACGAACATATAGATGTGCAACAAGAAAAATGTTAACAGAGGAAGAAGTTGAGGCTGCACATGGTTATATTTATTGAACTGTCAAGAGGTTATTCCTTATGTCCAGTAAGTTGAACATGATTATTTCTTCATTTAAAATTGTGTGTAGTTCATTACTGAAAAATGTCATGATGTTTTTAGATTATACGAGGCATTGTTATGCAAGACAATGCTGGGTACCACACATGATGATACAAATAAAAAAGTTGAAAAACACTTTCCTCGATGGTTTGAGAGATATGTAAGTATTCACTTATAAATATTCTTATAGTTCAAAACTTCATTTAACTGTTCGCATGACATTATACTCTCTCCTCTGATAATTTATTTTATGTAGGCTTAGAAAATACAATAGAGAACAAGTTCATTTGTGATCTCGCAAAGGGGCCTCTACAAACTGTTAAATTGTATTTTGTGTATTTCGTGAATGGATACAAATACCATACAAAATATCATGGAAATAATATGTCAATAATAAACAGTGGAGTTTCGATAGAGGGATAATTGATGGATTACTATGATAAATTATTGAAATACTTGAAGTTGAGTACCCTGCTTTGCCAATTAAGTGATGTGTGATATTTAAATGTGATTGGTATGACCTGATGCCAAATGTTGGAACAAAAGTGCATAGCCGATACAATCTAGTTGAAATCAACATTCGAAGAAGATTGAGACAATTTGAACATTTCGTCTTGGCTATGCAAGCGAAACAGGTGTGTTATGTCCCCTTTCTAAGCTTACGATGAGATAAGACTGATTGGTTGGCAGTTTGCAAAGTTAAACCTAGAGATGTTTTTGAATCACATAGAAAAAGAGAGCAGAGGATTGAAAGTGAAGTGTTTCAGGAGGATGTCACTTTTATAAATGCATCTGTGACGATAATGAGCCTTTGAACGATCCATCTAATGAATATGTTGATATTTCCTCTGGAGGGGATGACGATGGTCAGAGATCTGAAAATGAGCCGGAGTTTGATTCTTATTCTTTCGAAGAAGAAGATGATTGTAATTTACAATTAAGTCATGATAACGATTAATTTGTGTTTGTAATTGAATATTTTATTCAACAAATAAATTATTTGCATTTAAGTATATTATGTAAAGTTTTTCATTAAAAAATTTTCTTCAAGGAATGTCAACATGGCGACTGGTTCTGGATGGTAGTAATTCTTTCCGTTGGGAGGAATGTGACAAAATTGTCCTAACCCAAGGAATAAACACTGCAGGAAATATCGTTGGTTCATACACTAAGAATCGTTTGCCTTCAGTGGCCGATCTTCTACTTCAAGGTGATTAGTATGATCTAGACAACATTTCTTTCCTTATTATGTTCATCTCATTTCCGTTATTGAAGTTATTATACATATTCACATTTGATGGTCTATCGTACATGTTGCTTTAAGCTTCCATTATTCTCAAAGAGGACATGTATGCTGATAGAGGTGAGAGCAATGTCACAACGGGCTCTAAAGGATTAGAGAGATCGATTTTTATGAAAAATCCATCAATTTCTCAAACCTCGTCTGCGCAATCATGTATGTATTAATATGCAGTTTTGGTTTGTTTAACGGTTTACTAATATCACAGTTTCAAAACTTCTTAACTGATTTTGTTTTAGGTAAATCTGTTCCCCCTCGTAGTTCATATGAAGAATTAGTGTTCCATACTAAGAGCGGCGACTCATTCACTGTTTCGTCTACAAGTATAGCTATAGCGGAAACGCTATTGCAGGAAGGTGTTCAAAAGCCTACACCTGGTGGAAGAAGTTTTACTGTTTCCATTGATGCGTTTGAACATGCCAGGACCTTTCTCGGGAATTCAGACATCGGGGACTCATTTACCTTTACCGATTCCCATGTCACATGGAATCAAACAAATTAATTTTATCATTGTTATTTATCGATGCAATACATTATTAGACTAACCTTTAATGTTGATTTATTATTGTATCTGTAAGAATTTGTTAAATAGTGCATAATTATATGATTGTTCAAGTTCATTTGTTGTTAAAAATTAGTTAACCTTTAACTCTATTGCCTTATTTCCTTCTTCATATATTGTGTAAAATATTGAATTCAAATTATTATATTTGTAGAGAATTCAATAAACATTGAATTTCAGGTAACAATATGGGTCCAAAGAGACAGCGTGAGGTTATGCAGCCGAGGTTTAGAGGCATGTTCAGAGAAACTAACTTTGAAGTTGGAGCATCTTCGTCTGCAACACGTACTGACTCACCTGCTCCCCCTCAAGGGCCAACAGTTGCAGATGATGCATTACCTACTGCTCTTCATGTTACACCATCTCCTTCCCAACTCATATATCATCCAATACCTCTTTATTAGATGGAGGAGAGGTCTGCCACCCTGGAGTTATAGGACCTGATGGAAGAAAGTATATAACAGTTGTCAATGAACAGCAAGTGAAATCACGTTTACCACTATTTACTTTTAATTAAGTCTTAGGTTTATTAGTTTTTTGCCAGTATCAAATTACTTCTTCTATTAGGTTGGATCCGTCGGGACCGAGTTTCAGAAATATGACTTCCACATTTAAGCAAAGGATTGATTCTAAGGGTTATGTGTGGAAGAAAATATCTGAGGCTACAAAGCAATTTTACTTTCAGGAGTTTGAGGTACAATAATTAGATTAATATTATTACATTAATTAGATTATATTATTACATTATATATAGTAGTCTAATTTTTTTTCATCTTTTTTCATAAAGAATTTTTCTGGGATTCTTGTTTCGACGCCAGCATGTATAAGTATGGGAGAAGCGAGCTCGTACACGTTATCACGACTTCATTGGTGCGATACACAAGGCTGGTCAACAACCGCATTATATCTCAGAGGAAATTTGGAGTCTTTGAACCAAATATTGGACATCACCTGCAGCAATGTCCATCTCAGAGGGTAACTCTGCCAACAGATGTGGAGGTCTGGGAGGAGAGAGTCTTCCTGTACATACGGGAGGATCAACAACCCACCACGAGTATGCACATAGACTTATAAGTATCTAAACTTGACACTTATTTTGTATATATTTTGCTTTGTTGTGTTATAGATAATGATAATGGTATAAATGTCTAGTGCCATATATGGTTGTGCTGAAATATTTTCTTTGTTCAACAGAGGGTAAATATCATAAAAATAGAGAAATTCTGCCGAAATTTTTATAAAGTATAGTTCACATCTAACAATTTAAGTTATACATGTAGGAAAAGTCATTGGGCATCAGGCCTACACTTATTCAGCTGTTTTTGCACACTCACACGAAGAACCATGACGGTGTGACATTCATTAACAACCGATGTAGAGAACTGAATGTATGTGAAATTAATACATTATTATAATTTCTTAATAATAATCCCTTACTAGTGTAAACATTGCTTCCTAATAGGACTACATACAACAAACCATTCAGCAACAGTCTCAAGAGGAACAACTTATAGATAACACTCAAACGTATCTTGATACTGTGGGTGGTAGGGACCATCGTGGAAGGATATTCGGGCTAGGTTCATATGCGAACACATATTATTCGCACTTTTCTATGTCCAATACAGCAGTGTTTGCTAGGCCAACAGACAATAATGAGGTCATCTAGTTTCGAGCCACAGTGCAAACATTGATGGACCAGATAACTCACATGAAAGAGGAGCAGATGGCTAACGTGAATCAACAATAGATGGAGCAGAGGAAGCAGATGACTAGGATGAGAGAGCAGATGGAACAGATGGCTAAGATGAGAGAGCAGATGGATCAGCTGAGACAGGAGATGGAACAGTTGAAAGAGAGGCTTAGCAGCTCAGAGCACCAGCGATCACCACGACATTAGCTTTTCCTAGTCATTTCCTTTCAATTACAAACATAAGTTATGTACACTTTAATGTTTTGATTGTCAATTAAAATAATATTAACTTTATATCATTAATTAATTTTCTGAATTCAACAATTATATAAATACACAAATTAATTTATTATGCACAGATAATTGATAACTCTAAAAATTGTGTATTTATCACAAGATCATGAAATTAGAAATATAAAAAAATTTCTTATTATCGACGGAACATAAAATACCATCAGAAAATCAACATTTTGTTAGCGACGGAAATCACAGTTCCGTCGATAAAGTTGATTATTAATTAAAGATGGAATTTAAGTTACTATCGGAAAATTAACATTTTTGAGCGACGGAAATCATAGTTCCGTCGGTAAAGTTGATTATTAGTTAACAACAAAATTTCAGTTACTGTCTGAAAAATCATCTGTCGTCAGTAATTTTCACTGACGGTTGTGTCATTTATCTTCCGTCGGCATATTTACCGACAGAATATAGATCATCGGTGAATTTAACTATGGGCGTTTTATTGACGAATTTGTTGGTCGTTCAATTCTGTTGGTAATTTGTTTTACAGACGGAAATCTCCGCCGCTAATTTCTTGTAGTGGATGTTTCATGCAAGAATCCAACTCCCAAAGATCTCTTCTCTGTCATAAACTCCACATCTTGAAGAAAGGATCCACACTGATCATCGATTATCTCTCCACCACTTCTCACACTGTCAATGAGCTGGCTGCCATCAGAGACATGATTTCTAATGACGATTTCGTGTTTTTCACCCTTAATGGCTTGCTCTTTGACTATAAACTGTTCATCACTACTATAGAGCATTGCAAAACACCCATCTCCTTCATAAACTACGAGCAAAGTGACTCATCTATAAGCATCGTCTTCAGTCTTAAACTGAACATAACCACTCTGCACTAGTTGATGCCATGTTTACCTCTTCTTACATAGACCACCACATCACTTCATCACCAAAGGGTGCAATAGCAATAAGGGTCGAAGAGGTTTATCCTCTTGGCCCTTAAATAACCCTAATTTTCTTGGTTCAAAATTTTCCTCCAATGCGCCGATGGACTCTACTAATGACCCAAATGGGACAACATCCTTTTCTAGACCAATTTCCTCAAATGGAGTAATATTTTGTCTTTAATGTCAAACCTAAGAAGTCTATTTCACCATTGGCGTCAATAACATCATTTTGTTTATGCTATTTTAACCAAGATCAGATTCTCTGTCCAATTTTATGGTGTCTAACTTTATTCAATACCCAAAATGACGCTGTTTTAGGTATTGAACATAAGTTTAGATGGTGTCTAACTCTATCTAATGGCCAAACGACGTCGTTTTGGACATTGAAAGAGTTGGACACCATAAAATTAGATAGAGGATCCCTGCAATGTTGTCAACTGCAGGATCTTGGATTTTCAGGGCCTAAATTCACATGGAGGAGAGGTCCAATCCTCGCTAGACTAGACAGAGTTTTCTACTTTAATTCCTGGCAGTCTACATTCTAGAACAATTCAGTCACTCATCTGCCTTTCATGAAGTCAAACCATAGGCCACTTCTTGTAACACTAAAACAATGCACACATTTACCTCCGACCCCTAGGCTATTCAGTTTTCATTCAGCTTGGTTGACTCATGAATGCTTTGGCCAAATTGTTACAGATAATTGGAATTTTACTATGTTAGATTTTAGTGGTGCGATCAGGAGTTTTTCGGACAGATTATAGCATTGGAACTCTAATACTTTTGGCAATATTTTCTGTCAGAAAAAGACTCATGGCACGGCTTGAAGGCATTCAAAAAGCATTAGAAGAAGAAGACTCGGATTCTCTTACAGAGCTAGAGAAATGACTACGTTCTGAACTGGAATAGGTCCTTTGTCAAGAAGAATTTTATTGGCATCAGCGATCAAAATGTCAGTGGCTAGGCTAGGGAGACAGAAATATTAAGTACTACCATGCTATCACAACTGCTAGATGATGGCACACGAGGATTGAGTGGCTAGGCTAGGGAGACAGAAATATCAAGTACTACCATGCTATCACAACTGCCAGATGATGGCACACGAGGATTGTTTCCTTAAAAGATGAAAATGGGCGCGAGGAATCGGACACAAAGAGTATACAAAGAATAGCGAAGAACTTCCTTAAAACACTTTATACAGCAGAAATCCAGACTACTAAGGACCTTCCTATCAATGGTCTTTTTCCTTCCCTATCTCATAGGGATATAAATGATCTATAACATCCTCTCAGCCTCGAAGAAATTAAGACAACTTTCTTTAATATGACTCCTAATAAGACACCGGGCTATGATGGATTTACCGCCTTATTCTACCAATCCCAATGGGACATCACTGGGCCTTCCCTGGTTCTCTTTATCCATAAAATTTTTAGACATGAAGCTTGGGAATGTCCTCATACCAAAGCTTCCTTCACCCACGTCAATCACTCAATTCAGGCCAATTGCTTTATGTTCAGTGATTTACAAAGCTATTACCAAGATTATTGTAAACCGGCTCAAACCTCACCTCGATGAGTTTATAGTTCCAACTCAATCCAGTTTTGTTCCAGGCCGATTGATTACTGACAATATTATTATTGCCTAAGAAGTCATACATACAACGAAAAGGAAATCGGGACAGAAAAGGATAATTGCTTTTAAGGTGGATCTTGAAAAAGCCTACGATAGGCTTTCTTGGGATTTTATCCAAGATACACTCATCGATATTGGGCTCCCTAACTCTCTGATCAACCTTATTATGAAATGTCTTTCCTTAGTTTCTATGCAAGTAAATTGGAATGGCGAACTCAGTGACGCACTTACTCCCACCCGAGGTATTCGACAGGGCGACTCCCTATCGCCTTATCATTTTGTCCTGTGTATGGAAAGATTGGGTCATTTAGTTACTAATTCAGTGACTCAAGGACGATGGAAGCCTATTAAATTAAGTAGAAGAGGGCCTCCTATCTCTAACTTTTTTTTTGCTGACGATCTCATTCTATTTTCAGAAGCCTCAATTGAACAAGTGTATGTGATTCGTGACACGTTAAATACTTTTTGTACCGCGTTAGGACAACGAGTCAGTCATGAAAAATCTCATTGTTTTTATTCCAAGAATATACATCACTCGGTGGCGCACCATTTAAGCAGCGAATTGGGCTTTAAGCAGATGAACGATTTAGGATGATATCTTGGAGTACCACTCTTACACGAGCGAGTCAGTAAAAGAACCTATCAACATATTCTCGATAAGGTTCAACAACGTCTCTCAGGATAGACGACCAATCTTTTGTCGTTCGCAGGACGAATCATATTGACTCAATCATGCTCTTCCCATTTATACAATGTAGACGGTCCGCCTGCCTCACAATTTTGTGATGATTTGGAGAAATTAATGTGACAATTTCTATGGGACTCGTCTAATGGCAACAAGCGGATTAACTTAGTAAAATGGGATAAAATTTGCCAACCTAAGGAGATGGGGTCTAGGCATTTGGAAAATTCAAGAAACCAATGATGCCTTACTAACGAAACTAGGGTGGTCGATGATTTCTAACCGAACGCATTATGGGTGCAAAATCTCTCTGCGAAATATAATTTTGATATCAGCAACATTCCCACTTCTTTTGATGCAACCGGTAGCTCAATGGTTTGGAAGATTATAAAAGCTACGTGGCACCTTGTGCTTCAGGGCATGAAATGGACGATCTGTGATGGATCTAGGACTCGATTCTAGCTAGACCCTTAGGTTGAGGGTTTGGGACCTCTTATTTCCCATGCAGCGGCTAATATTCCCCAATCAACTATTGATCTTTGTGTCCAACACTTTGGACATCGACGGTACTTGGAAATGGGAAGCTTTCCAATCTCTGCTCCCTGCCTCAATTTGCATGTCCATTGCTGGAATTTTTCCTCCTAAACCCTACTTAGGGCTTGATAAGCTGGTTTGGGGAATTTTAGCCACTGGGAAGTTCAATACAACATCGACATATTTCATGATAATGGATCATGAGGATGCTTCGTCTAATGGATTTTGGAAGGCAATATGGCAGTGGAAGGGCCCGCAACGAATTCGCTCCTTCCTTTGGCTCCTCGCGTATGACCGATTACTTTCTAATCAACAACGAGTCCGCAAACATTTAATTACGGATATTGCGTGCTATCATTGTCTAATAGAAGAATCCTCGCTACATGTAGTGCGTGATTGCATAAAAACCCACACCTTGTGGAGTGCGTTCCCTCCACAATTAATCTCCTTTGATTTTTTTCACTATGACATCTCATGAGTGGATCATTAGGAATCTCCAACAACATCGACTAGTCCTTGGTTTTGATTGGTCGATTATCTTTGGAGCTGCATGTTGGTTCTTATGGACCTGAAGAAATATGACCCTTTTTGACGAGCACTTTGATTGGCTGACTTCATTAGTGTATGATGTTTTGGAGTATGCGCATCAAATTTATAAGGCTTCGGTCTAGCAAAGTAAAGCAAATGTAGGCTATTGCCCTTGGTGTGAACAACTCATAAGTTGGTGCAAACCTCCTCCTAGTTGGGTAAGATTAAATACGGATGCATCGTGCAAAAGATCATCGTCTTCGGCCACAGCAGGTGGCCTTATTCGTGATAGTTTGAGTACTTGGCTTGGAGGTTTCGTTCACAATCTTGGCTGGTGCTCCCTTATTTCTGCTGAACTTTGGGGAGTTTTTCAGGGCTCAAGCTTGCTTGAAATCTGGGTTATCGTCGGATTGAATTAGAAGTGGATTCTATAGCGGTGATTAATATCCTGTCCTCCTCGGCTAAACGAACAACGACTCTCAATCCCCTAGTCATGGGTCTTAATGAGTTGTTTACTCGGAATTGGGTAATTTTACCTCGTCAGATTTACCGAGAGAGTAACTGGTGTGCCAATTGGTTCGCTCACTTTGCAGAACAGTTTGAATTAGGGCTCATTACTTTTGATACTACACCTATAGGGTACCTCTCTATCCTTCTGAAGGATATGTCAGGGATTTGTTTCCCTAGACTAATCATGTAATATGTCTTATATTTTCCATCTTTTTCAACGAAAAAATTGACGTCCTCCATTATAATTAGCCATGATAATATGTCGGGTTAAAATTTGATGAATTATTAGTTTAATCTGATATAATTTCATATAATTGATGACTCTCAAGTCTTACAAGCGAGAATTTGGCGATAAATTTATGAAGAGAATAAGATTCAATCAAAACTTTAAGTTCTCCGTCGCACCAAAACTTGAACGTCACTATGACCAAGCAAAAACACAGCAAAACATGCTATTATGTCCTAACTAGTGAGTGGAGGAGTTAAGAGGGCATTGTAATTTGTGGTAACGTGGAAAACGAGTGATTAAGATTGATTGGATTGCTAAATATGGC
>JANIHZ010138580.1:0-11216 GCA_027478365.1 Erythroxylum rufum
GTTTTTTTTGCAGCAAAATTGAAAACATAAGGTTAATAGAGTAACATTTTATATCTCAGGGTTTAATTAGCTACTTTGCTATAACACAGGGGTTGCTTATGCAATTTTGTCTTAAAAGTTATAGAACAATATTAACACTAATGTTGATGCTAGACTAATACTGATTCTTAAAAACAAATTACAAGGATGTGTGATTTCTTAAGTTCAAACCCTCTAAAGCTCTACTTTTGTAACCTAACTATAAATATTTGTACTAGAATTAACCTAGAAATTTTTTTGACAGACTTTTTATAACCACTTAGCTTAGGTTTTCATAGTTTTGTTCTTCCTTATCATTAAAGGAACATTTGGAGCAAGAATTACAGGAGCTAGTGACTTTTTTCTACTTATTAACTTCTATTCTTTTCTTTATGTTGAAAAATATTTGTTCATGATTTTAATTATTTTTAGTGATTAGAAACCTTAATTAAAGATGTAGCGGATAAGGATTATTCAATTATTTGTACATGTTTTGATTATTTGGTTGGTAGAATTAATTCTTTTGTTTTAGTGTTAGATTTGTAAGTGACCATCATTGATTTAATCATAAGGATTGTATAAAGAATGGATAAGTGAAGTAGAATCCATAGACTAGGATTTAGAGCTAGAGAACAATACTAGCCTAGATTTTAGTGATAAACAATATATTAACTATTCTAAATGCATTATTTTATTTTATTTGTTTAATTATTTTTTATCAAATTTGACTTTATTTAGTTTTTTATCAGACTAAAATTAACAATTATAGTGACATAGTTTCTTATAGGATTCAGTACTCTAAAATACTTCAGCTTATAAACTTCCTACAATTGACTCTATGTGATTGTAGCTTTAATTGTGATCAAATTTTTAGCATTGTTATTAGAGAGTTACAATTGCTATTTTTATTAATCTTAGTTTTAATTTTATTTTTTATTTTACTTTGCTTTTTATTTTGAATTTTTATTTATTTTAGGTAGTTGATATAAGAAAGAGATCCGAGAGTGACAACTTAGATTCCCTACTTCAACTTGATCATAAAATTGGATGAACATGTAGAAAGAATAAAGAGATAAAGGGAGAAGAGATGGCTAAAAGTCAGGAGGATCCAGAGGTATGGAGCAACAACAACTATATTGGATGCACAAGGGGGATGTCTAATTACCCATGATAAATGCCAGTCCCACATATGTAACTTTGAGTTAAAGGATTCGAAAATATAAGTTGAAGCAAGTTCATCTACACTTGCTCTTGACCTTTAGTGTGTCACTTGGAGATCATACAATCACATTCATTAAGGAGTTTTATTTGATGATCTAAAAACTTTAGATCAGCTTAAGACAAAGTGCTTCATATATTGCATGAGAGATCAACTAAGAATATGGTTGATCTTAATCAAGCTGAAAGCTTTAAAGGAATTTGATTAGGTTTATGAGTCATTCTTATTAAGATTATTCATCCTACACAAGGCTACTGAACTGAGTATGTGAATACAAAGCTTTATAGAAGTAAAGAGAAGCATTTCATAAACCTTGGAAGAGACAAAAATATGTTCTTAATCAATTCCTTTATCAAACTAACATGTCAAACTTTGGTAGATACTATAGCTTAAGGAATTATCTATACAATATTGACGAGGAGGTTAATGAGATTATAGAGACCATAGTAATAAGTTCATCAACCAAAGTGATAAGGAGGAAGTTAAAGGCATCCTTTTATAACGTGCAAGTGCCTTTAAATCTGATAACACAGATTATGGATCTTTTGAGTTAGGTGAAGATGATTATAAACTAAGATATGGGCAACAAGGAGGCATGCTACCAATGTGGCATGTATAGGTGTCTAACCTATACATACCTCAATATCGAACCAACCTCTAGTTATCGTGAAGAAGAAAACTGTGTGGCTGTCTATAGAGGAAAGCAAGGTATGAGGAATGACCCCTTCTCTAATAGATATAATTCGAGGTGGATAAATTACCTAAACTTTTCATAGAAGGAGTAAGAAGTAGCTAAAGTAGGAAGCAACTAGAGTAGGATGACTAATGGGACTACCTAGGTTCTAGAACAAACATGTATTTCAGTAGCCACCATTGTAGAGCATCGATTGGATGATATGATAAACAATTCATGTCTATTACAGATTCTAAACTGGTGAAATTGGATCAAATAGACAACCTAAAAAGATGGTGAAATCTAGTTATGCCTCAATTCATAACTTAGAGGTGTAAGTTCATAAAAGCTTTCACGTAACACCAATATAACCTGAGAGATTGAGTGCTAGCCATTAAACTTAGGAGTGGCATAATATTTGATGTTGATGTTTCCAAAGACAAGTGATAAAGGTAGGAAATCGTGAGGAGTATGCAAGAAAGGAGGAAATTGTAGTAGACTAGCATTAATCTCATATTCATCTAATGCCATTATTGATTTGGATACAAAGATAAATGGGAACATAAAGGAACCGATGCTAGTTCCAGGTCATTAAAAGAGACTTGCCTTATGTACCACTAATTCTATACCTTTAAAGGCTTAGGAAGAAGACAAATAAGGATAGTTTCAATAAATTTTTGAATATCTTTAGGAAATTAAACATCAATATTCCCTTTTCGAAAGCATTAGCTCAGATGCCATGTTATGTGAAGTTTCTAAAATAGATCATCTACAACAAAATCAAATTAGAGGAGTATGCAATGGTGCCTTCGATAAAAGAGTGGAGTGCCATATTAGACAATATATTACCTTAAAAGTTGAAGAATCTAGGGAGTTTTAATATTTTTTCCAAATTTAGTGATTTTAAACTAATTAAATTTTTATGTAATTTAGGTGATAAAATAAATTTAATGCCTTTATCTATTTTTAAGAATATAGGAATAAGAGATCTCAAGCTGATGAATATGCCACTCTAACTAGTAAATCATTCCATTAAGTATTTGTTTAGGATTGTGGAAGACTTACTTATGAAAGTAAGAAAATTCAACTTTCCAACTGACTTCCGTATAATGGATATAGTGTACAACATTAAGGTCCCTATTATCATAAGGAGACCTTTTTTGACTACTAAAGGAATGATAACTAATGTAGTTAAGGAAAAGCTTACACTTTGTATGGACAAAGAAACAATGGAGTTCTACATTTATTAAACCTTGAAAAGACCTCTTGCCTTTGATGAGAATTATTTTAGAATGGAGTTAATACACCCTATTATGCATAAAGTCTAAGGAAAGAGGTGATGATTCAAGAGAACATGTAAATCCTTAGGACTTTAAGGAAAAAAAGAGGAGGATCATGCCATTAGAGACAATGCTTATAGGTTAAAAGAAGAGTTGAAACCCTTATGTTTTTCTAAAAAAGCACCTAAACTAGAGTTTAAGACCTTTCCCCTTTGGTGGTATGCACACCTAAGAGATTCAAAGATATATCTTACTAATTCCTTTTCTCCTTTGCATTCTGTGTAGAAAGAGAATCAGGCTCATCTAAAGAGTTTAAAAGGGAATCCAGCTAAATGTTGTATAGAGAAGTGCTTGCTGGTCGCCAATCTAACTATTTAAACTTTTATTTTATTTTATTTTATTTTGTTCATTTTTATTTCCTTTACTAAATTGTATATTCTTTTCTAGGTAAACTTTTAAAGGAATTTTTAAAGTTTTACCTCAATAAAATTGCATGAAATTAGGGGAAAATTCTAAACCTTAATTACCCTATTTTATTAAGTTGATGATCTTTTTCTTGTCATTAAAGGTAATGCTATGTTTAAGTATTGAGGGATTGAAGTTTTTGAGATTTTTCATTTGTTTTTATTTTATAATAATATAGTTTATTTATTAAATTTTGGTTTAATGTGTTTGTATCGTAGTTTTTACATTCTTGTGTGTTGATATATACATATATATCATGTTTAATGAGCTTTGGTTGTGAGAAAAAAGACTTGCGGAAAAAAAGATGGGAAGATTTTTAATTAAAGCATCAATGAAGGGCTAGGAGGAGTCAAGTTCCTACTTATTCTTTGACACCATCCCCTCCTAAAGAAATTTTGAGGTTTAAAAATTCAAAAAGTGAGGAATGATACAATAACAAGAGAAATAATTATACGGTCATTAAAAAGTCCATCATCCAAATGTTGATCAAACCTTCAAGATTCAAAACATGATTTAAAGTCTACAATGGACCTTGTTGACTTAGGAGGAAACTACTAGCAAAGGTGGTTAAATAATTTTATGCTAACATAGAGGACAAAGTCAAACCAAAACCTCTGTAATTTTATTCTTATGTCTGTTGTATTGAGTTTATAATTTTAAAGTAGAAAATTAAAGAGCATCTAAATTCTCTATTGCATGGTAAGATATTGAGTTATCATATTGGGAAACTATCAAGATATCATGAGTGGAGCTAGAGTGATGTTTGACATAAGTTTAGGTTAGATATTACCTAGACAACTAGAGGATGTTTTTTGTGTGTAAGGAGTAGCCATATAATCCTGGTGGTTTGCATCTTAAGCCACAATATCCAGCCTTAATCAAGCGAGATGAATCAACTCTAAATGCTATATTTGTAACTTTTGAATCTCCTTTTCAATGGTTTAAGTAAATCTCCACTAGTTAGATTGCCATCCATATTGACGAAATTCATCAGCAATATTGACGAAATTCATCAGCAATATAGTTGGACACAAATCATAAGATAAACATTTTGTGTTCTCAATTTTGATTACTCTACATATTAAAGAAGCAAGGTGGATATCTTTTATCTTTAGGGTTGTAAAGACCAGAAAGATTAATTATCTTAATGAAAATTAAATAAGGTTATTTAGATACATTTAGGAGAACAATACATAAATTCATCAACAATGAGGTAACATAAGGCATCCAAAAAACCTGTGATAAGAGGCAAGGAGGGATGACAATGATGAAGATGCTAAGGATTATGGAAAGGGGAATGGACCAACAACTAGGCCACTAAGTGTAACGATGCAATAACTGGCATCATCCGTAGATAATCTTTATGGAGATTTTACAAATAATTGGGCATACCTACAATGATTTCTACCACTGCTTCTACCACCTCAATGACTTTAGGGCTCACAACACTTCATGTATACATATAACCTTTTTAGGATGTTTTCAGTTTTTTAAACATGTTTTTTATTATTTAACTTTTATTGATGTTATCTTGTTGAATAAGTTGGATTTTATTATTTATGAGCATTCATAGTTTTATTTTAAGTCTTGTGCATATTTTGAGTTAGGTTAAGTAATTTAAGATAGAATTTTTTTCATTCCATCTTTTCAAGTTCTAAGGGAGTTCTCTAAATATTTTATTACTTTACTATTGATGCACAATCATAGTGTTGTTTAAAGATTGATTTAGTTGTGATCTAGTTAAATTGAAATTATTCAAAATTGTGCAATTTTTTTGGTGTTTTAGGTTGTGTTTTTAGGTTCTTATTAGTTTATTTATATTGATGGCATAGGTTTATGCATGCATCTAGTTGAGATTGACTATAAAAAATTAAATGCATAATATGATTAAGTAAATGCAATTCAAATCTTAAATTTGTGACTACTAAAAAAATGAATTTGTTAAGTGATTACACTTTGAGTTGACTTGAGCGATCCTGTGAGGAATTTGATCCTTCATACAAAAAAAATTCTTTATTATGTGGGCACCTTCTTTGATTTTGAATTTCTATAACTTGAATTTCATCCTTTTGAAATTACATATAAGATTTGTATAAGTACAGAGATGATAAAGGCACTTAGGATTTGAGTTTGAGTCAAATTGCATAGATTTTTATACATTAATCTATTAGTGAGCCCATTTAAGCCTGTTATGGACTTTTTAAAATCATTTTCTTAGTAACCCTTTCCTAAAGAACCTTGACCCTAAAAAGAAAAATAAGTATTTACTCCCCAATTTATGACTAATAGAGTTTTTGCTTGTGTTTTGGATGTTTTTGAGAATAGGGTGCAAGAAAATAAATGTGGAAAAATTGGTAAGGTGTATGAAAGAGAAATTGAAAAATAAGAATCTCATGCCAATTAGAAAATTTTAAAGAAAATAAAAACGAAAAGATAAATTAAAGAAAATTAATTGTTGAAAATTAATTGGCATTAATTCTTAGGCTTGAAAAGAGTGAATGAAAAGGGTGGTCCAAAAATATGAGGAGTTAGTGGAGTAGTGATTAATGTTTTTATTGATTAATTTATTATTGCTCTAGTAGCTGTGAATATTTTTGTTTTCCTTATTCCCTTTCTTTGTTTAGCCTACTTAATCTTTCGGCCCTGTTACAACCGTATTCAAGTCCTTTTGAATTTGGTTGTACATAACTATTTAAGTAGTGGAGATTATATAATTTTCAAGCTTATGGTAAACTCACTTCAATAGAGGATGATGAGAGCACCTCACCAAAATTTCAAATACTATGTGATATCTTTTAAGGATATGTCAATTCAAAGTATTTGAGCTTGATAAAAGAGGTAGATAATATTTATTCTATATTAATTATATAGTGATTTGCTTATGAAGTACTAAGTGATTAAATTTTACAGTTAAACTGAGTCTTGAATTTGTATATTTTATGATTTTAAAGCTAACTAAAATGCTTAGATCAATTTTTGTAGGTAACATTTATATAAACCCTTTGGAGACTCTAACTTATACAATAAGGACACCTAGGAGTTTAAAGGTTCTAACTTATACACTAAGGATAACTAGGAGTTTAAAGGCTTATAACATATGTTAAATATCATCATACACCTACAAAAAGGGACTTGTTTTTCTTTTTTTTTTCTATAGTTAGTTGAAGTCTAGGTTAGTAGTTAGGGTTTATTTGTTATTGATTACTTGAGAAGAAGAAACAAGTTAAGTATGGAGGAATTTCGTAGGTCCGTTCACATAAAGGTTCAGGTTAGCTTATTTGGTGTTTGACACTTTTATAACATCTTTTATATGGAATATATTATGTTTTTTTTATGTTTAATTCATTATCTTATAGGTGATGAATTTGAGGAGGTAATATGAGATTTAGTGCAACTTTCTCCAAATAAAAAAGATGGAAAAAATATTTTTAGGAGATATGGGAAGCTAATTTTAACTCAAAGATCTTAAAAAAGTAACGAAGTTGGTGAAATAAGGAGCAATAGGCATTGAACCTATAGGTAGCTAGTCGCTTATCTTTCATTAAGGTATAAGCAGTTAAGAAGTAGAAGAAGATTAACATCAAACTCATCACTATTTTATAAAAATAAAAATAATACAAAATCAACGTTAGCCATAACTTTGTGTCAGGCATCGGTTATATGCTGCTTCGTGATATATAAAAGTTCTAGAATAAGAATGTTGGTATTGATGTTGGTTCTCAAACATAAATTATGAGGCCATGTGATTTCTCAAGTTCAAACCTACATAGGACCTTTTTTATTGTAACCCTAACTATAACTACATGTATTAGAATTATTCTAGAGATCTTTTAGTAGATTTTTTAGGTATAGTTTTGTTCTCTTTAAGCATTGAATGTACAACAAGAATATAAGTTGTACAAAGTGAGCATCCTATATCTAGAATATGAAGTGAGCATCCTGTATTTAGAATCCATAAGTCCTAAAGTTTTCTTATTAAAGCAACTAGCATATCTTCTTTTTATATATATATATATAATCTAATTCCCCACTTTGAATAATATTAGTAGGCCTTTATGAATTGTTATTCTTTCATCATCTTGTCTCTTTATGTTTGGACAATCCCTCTTAACATTTTCAATTCTCTCGCGCTTGTATTACTAGATTATCTTTCTATCCTTGGATTTATATCTAAAACTCCTTCTTGGTTAAGCTATCCTTATTTTGTTTCTTTTTATGGTTTTGGTTTCCCTTCACATATCATTGTTCACCCGGAGAGATTTGATTAGTATTGAGTCTCTATTAGGTGTGATCTAACAATGCATCAATAATGAGCTCCATAGCAATTGTTTTCTTATCCAACGTGATTGTGACCATTAGATATTTATAAAAAGTAGGTAATAAGAAAAGCATAATAATTACTTTATCGTCGTTTGCAGTTATCCTTATCTGCAATAGTCATCTAAGCTTTGCACCCAAAAAAAAAAAAAGTCATCTAAGCCAATAATCCTTCACTCTCAATTGCTATAACCCAAAATTTCCAGTTCTATTAATCGTTTCCACTTTAAACTTCGCAATCAAAATCATTTTAGCCTTAAATGTACTTTGATACCTTTATTAAGAAAGCATATATAGCAAGAATATAAGTTGTAAAAAAGAAAAAAAAATAATACAAGAAATTTTTAAAAAGGTTTGGTTAATAGAATGTGCCTATGTTCTCCATAGCTAAAAGCTGTTAATTATGATAAAACAAACACACGCAAGAAGGAGGTAAATTATATGCGACTTAAAATTTTTTGCAAGTTACTATTAATTCGTACAAATGACAGGGGCTATTAAAATTTAAAACATAAGGAGCCTCTTGCAATCTGAAAACAATAGTAATGATAATGTAGAAATTTAAAACTTAAGGAGAGAGAAAGAATAACACAATCAATTTAAACTGGTTTGGCTTATAACCAAGCCTACGTCCAGTACCTAAGTATCCAACGTTAGTGTTTCACTAAAAATGTCTAAGCATTAATTTGACAAGCCTCTCCAAACTCACAAGTACATACTTTTCAAAGTTTTTCACCTTCTACACTAGTAATATTTAACCAGCCTCTACAATCTCTCAACAAAGGAAAGTGGGATTTGCTCAATATGAGCTTCAACGAATATTAATCTCTTTTTCGATATAGTGTTTTCACTTTCTAAAGTACAAAGGGTATAAAGTGTAACTTTTGAGAATATATATTGATGCTATTAATGTATTTCTAAAATTTGCTTATTAATTGAATGCAATAACTCTCCCTTGAATAGAAATTTCCTTCTATTGGCCGTTGCTTCAATTTTATCATTAACTAACTGACTGAATCAACTTTGAATCTATTAAAACATTTTCGTCACTGACAGAATTTTCAAATACCTCATTGATTGAATGATCTTTTGATTGTGTCTCGAAGCCAATAAGTAAATAGCATGATCCTTCGTCCATACAAAACATAATAGTAACTTATCCATTCCATATTTTTTGGAACAATATATGATTATTTGAATAAGTTTATTAGAATGGTTCCTGTAAAATATGACTTGTTAGACATTTTTCATTTAAATAGATAATTAAGTTATATAATGTTTTTTTATAACATTATCTTTATGATTAAATAAGATAATAAATTTGAATTTTGAAATGTAACAATAAATTGTTAATTTTTATTACCAAAATCATTAATTAAAATGTCTTGAGCTAATAATCTCCTTTTTTTGTAAGATGACAAGTAATAAAAATATATTTTCAAAAAATTTAAATAACTGTAAATTTTTTTGAAAAATACGTGTAATCTTTATATGTCTTTAAAGTATCTTTCAAGATATACCAGTCATTTTCATCAAACAAATTCCAAAACATAAAAGCATTTGAACAGTTAGCAAAATATGTCATCTCAACAAATTCTATATTTTATTAACATTAGCAAAGTATATCCTCTTTGGTTCTTGAAGCAAGACATGGTGGAGGTGGTTGTTGCCTCTCCGAAAGGCTCTTCTTAGGCCTTTCACACCGCTATGGCTATAAGGAACCCTCCTCTCCAAAGAGGACTTTTCAGTCCTCTCTCATGAGCTATTGATGGAACACTAGGGAGTAAAATCGCCAGGAGGAAATGGGTCGATTACATCTGACTCTGAACCCTCTCGCCCTACGGGTGTCTGGACTAACAAATTGCAGTATCAGCATCACAAAGGTACTCTAAAACATTTCCATAATATGGTCAAGGATGGGGTTATCTTCCCTTCGATTGAACTTCTCCAAGCTGGGGCTAAGGCATCTACGTTGGTAGGATTCTTTTGGTCTAAACATCTTGCCTTCCCTGTAGTTCTTGCTTGGGCAAAGGCTAGATGGAACGAAAAAGGTCTGGAAAAGGTGATGCATAGAGAGGACGACACGATTTTGTTTAAGTTTCTGGTGGATGCGAATTTGACAGAATTATTTGAGCAATGGTTGTATCATATTAAAAGATTAACCTTTATTTTTGCTGCAATGGAAACTTGGTATGGCGCTTGATAGGGGAGGAATTGAGGTACTGCCCATATGGGGTAATTTCCATAATCTACCTTTTTGAGTTATGGACCATTGAAGGGTTAAGTTTCTTGGCTAGCTCTTTAGGGAAACTATTATGCATGAATTCTCAAACTACTATGATGCAGAGGGTATGTTATGCTAAGCTTTGTATTGAAATGAATAAAAACACACCTCTTGTGGATAAGTATTTGTCAATAGAATTGGAGAAAATGGAGAGTTGAAACAGGTAAAATACAAGTGACGTATCCATGGAAACCGAGTACTACTACAAAAAAATGGGTTCCAGCTAGAAAGAAGTTTGCAACTGGCTAGCATGACGAACTCGTGTCCAATGACGCTTCTGTTACTCCTCCTGCTCAAGCTCCTTTCCCGCAGAAGATATTGTACATTTATACAGTTAAATGTACAACCAAAATTGACTGCAAGGGCATAAACCAACACTAACTCCTCCTCACAACTCTAAAATAGTCCCTATTGGGGAGGTTGCCCACAAAACTGCTATCACTCTTGAAATAGATCCTGTGGATTCTACCTGCCACAATCTGTTTCCTTTTATTGATGTAGCTCATGTTCAGCACACAATTGCCAACTCTATGGCTACTTCAAGCCACAATATTCCTGAGACAACCAAGGAAGATGACATTGAAACTACTTCAATTGAACTCTCTGTAATTACTTCTGAAGCTGATGGTTTTCATGTACACACTAGTAACTCTCGAAGGTGATCTGCTCGAAGGAAAGGCAAGCAGCAGCGTAAAGGGGAATCCCCCTCTCAATGACTATCCTTATATGGAATACTAGAGGGTGTTGGTTTATGCCCTACAGCCAATCGTTTTGGTTGTAGTTTAGTGACAAATTATTTAAAGGCGTTCTTTATCTTGTACATGTTTAGATGTATATGATAAAGTTCATGGAATAATTGTACATTGCAAATGAAATTATAATCAGATTATAATTATGAGATTCATATTGCATTTATGTATTATTCCTAAAATGTTCCTAGTCATTGTTCTATTAAGATTG